>DWLS01002775.1:0-17275 GCA_018246255.1 Pachliopta kotzebuea | reverse complement strand
ATAACAATTCTTAGAAAATATTGTACAAATATTTCATATATCGATTACACGTTTACGGAACGACAATAGTCAAGTGCGCATCTTTTTATAATTGATACTGTCAAATAAATATATAAAAACTTATATTATTTTACATGTTGGTTTAACAATTTTTAAAATCATTACACAACATTTAATAAACACTCATACAAAACAACCACAGTACAAATATTTTTAATTGTTACAATAAGTTATACATTAACTGCACGAGAGTTGGAGTTATCTGTAACACGGGTCTGTTACGTTTCACAGACAGCGATCAACAAACATATTGTATAATGTATATAAATAGCTACAAACTCGTTTTTTTTTGTAAATTCATTTGGTTTGTGTTGACAAATATATATATGAAGGAGTGGTTAGTAACAGCGCATAGCGCTAACTTTGAAAAGAGACGAAGAAAAAAGATTGACGTGTGACTCAACGGCGTAGTTCTCTCGCATGTCGGCTACCAAACGAAGAAAGACGCGTTTTTATATTAACATTAATAAAACGAGCAGTTACATACAAAAAAAATGTTTCAGAATCATTTTTCCGTTCCCACATATATTTTTTTTAAAGTGAAAGTGAGCAAAGAACTAAAAGTACACATGATATGATTCCTATGCAAAGACAGTCGCTAAGAAGGTCGCGACTACGTTGCCGACCTTGAAGAAGGAACTGGTACGCACTTTCCTTGAAGAATCCCATGTTGTATTGATTCGGGAATGATGCTGACGACAACAGATTCCATAAAGTGGAAGATCGTCATTGATCCATGTGTTGAGGATGGTACAGATTGCAGCAGATTGGAGGTACAGTAATATTTCACTGGTGGTAGATCTTCATTACCACAAACTGTTTAGGTAGTCAACACCGCAGCTTATATTTCTACCGCCTAATAGTGAAAAGATTACTGTGTTCCGGTTTGAAGTGTGCTTGCTTATTAAATTACTAGGGTAACGAAACTTACACCTTATGTCTCAAAGCGACGAGAGCATTGTGGTGCTGTGTACTATCTTAACCAAGCGTATCGCTTACTCTCAGGTGAACCCTTTACTCCTCTCTTCAAATAAAAAAAAAGTATTTTACTGTAGCGCAGTTGTATGCGACAGTACTGTGGGTATATCTCAAAGCGATCGGGCGCCGACTGGCTACGTGAACGAACGGTTCCGGATTCAATTCGCGTGTTGCGATTAATATTTGCAATGTATATGAATTATTGATTATAACAACCAATTTTTTTTTGTGTCCGATCAAAAACTTGTTACTGGTAATTCTACCGTTTACACAACTACCGCCGCAGCGCCCATTTGACACGAATCAGGAATATGGAAACGTAACTGTTTTGAGGGTGATGAAGTTACTGAAATCTCTGCGGTAACTGGATAATGGGATAAGTAGAGTACTATGTTTTCTAAATTACTAAGTGTTTAGTGATGGTCTGTGGTGATGAAGCGCATTAACTTTTTTACAGCCTATTCATACTTTTCTTTATACGTTGAGACGTGCAAGTAGTTGATATTGATGTTAATATGGTATACACATCATCATAAATTTTTGGTCACACGATCCCTCACTCTTCGAACTAGAACACAGTAATGTTTGCTCTTACCACCCACTAAAAGACCACTTTGTATTTAGACGAAGGACGGTCAAAGTTTATCAAAATTGTAAAGTATTGCAATGAGCTGATGATGAAGCTCATGGTCTGGTTAAATACAAACTCAAAAATCATCGTGGCTCCAGAATCGAACCTTGGATGTATAAATTAGTAAGCGTTTAATATCGATAAGTCATCAAATTAAATGCAATTTTGTTAAGTAAAAAAGTTTTAAAAGAACTTGAAGACCTCTCGCTCACTGCCGGTTAAAAAGACTGCGCCACGTGCGTGAGTCACTGTCTTTGGTGTTGTACCAAAATATTGGCGTGCGCATACACGAAGATGTTTATACTACCGGACGGGGCTATTCGCGGACAACGCGCGTGACTCACCAGGGTCCAAGGGTTTGTTTGTGCAAGTACACCGCTTCCTGTTTCAATAATGTATTCGAACAATGGCACGATAAGTTGTGTTATTACTGGTGGTAGTTTTTGGCAAAGATCGTCATTTCTTTTGGTCGTGGTGAAATCTTCAAAAGATACCCTGCTTTTGGGGGAAAGTCAGGGTTATATGGGATTTATACCAACTAAACCCCCTCGGTGGTCATCCTCAGTTCATTACGAAAGAGTCCGAGATGTACTACGGAACTCACCGATGCTTCCCTGCACTGTTAAGCACATCCCGTTTAGAACTGTTGCTCTCCTCAGCATAAACATTATACTGTGACAAATTACGAGACCATTTCGTACGTGTCGTCAAGGGGCAGTGAGTGCCCCCCTCCCTCAAAGCCAGTGAACTTGTAAACCATTTCAGTCGCCTTCTACGACAGGCAGGGCTTACCAGGTAGAGACAATCTAGGTACCAACCACTGCCTAGCCCTGTAATCTAGGACGATCAAAAATAGGACTGACGTACTTGCTTCTTGTAGACGGCCAGTGGGTGTTTGGGTTCGTGTGCTTTGAAGATGGTGGTCCTCACTCTGTTAAGTCAGCCCGGAGTGATAAGTACGAAGTAGTCTCGTACTCTGTCACAGTACACTGTTGAGCCAGAAACTCGTTTGTTAATCAGGATCGTGAACTGCGAGCAGGTGAGGTTGGCTTTGGTCCCGTAAGTTGTGTTGTGTATTGTCACATAAAAAACAAATAATACAAATAATCTTACTTTTAGTGGAAGCAGTCGTCTAATTTTGATCCAGACGATAGCCTTTTAGCAACTAAATATTCAAATATGGGAATGTATTACAAACAAAAATGTATACAGTTCTCCATTACAGTTTTATCAGATTTGGGTATAAGTTGACTTTGTGCCAACGAATTTTGCACCATCATTATAACGCGCAAACTCGCGCCGATAACGCGATAGTGTAACGAACCTTACACGAGCCTAACCTCGGTATTGAGCACAGTAACCGAAAATTTAAAAAAAATCTTAATAATGATTCAACCAACCGACAGGGTGTAAGGGGTACCACACAACAACTCATGGGACCAAGACAATTTGACCTGCTTGTGGTGCCCACTGCTGACCAATAAACGAGGCTCTGGGTCCTCACCAAACCGTATTTGGCCAGCGTGGTGAGAAACATTCCAAATTCCCCTACTATTAGAGGAGGCTCAAACCCATAAGCGGACTTTTATCGACTGGTGATGATAAATACGAACACAGATTCAACATAAAAAAATTTGATGTTGAACTAATACTTAATAAAATTGTAAGTAAAATAAATAATACTTTTAGTCTATTAAGTAATGTGACGAGCAAAGAGTTCACTTGATGATAGGTGATAAAAAGTCTATAGCTATTCCGATAAAGGAGATGTAGAAGGTCAAATTTAACAATGTGGATGGGTCCTCCCATCGGGCGGAAGGTAAAGGGGAAGTAAAACAGAAAACTTTGACTGAGAATCGAACTCATGATCTTTGTGTCCTAAGCATGAAAATTAGCCGTCAGGTCTTTCCGGCAGGTACTAATCATATAAGGTAATAAAGACCTGATAATAAAACGATTAAATAGTCGTATAACTGGCTTGTTTTACTGTTATATAGTAATATATGTACAGTACTCTTCGTCAGCGGTATGTTATGCAAGTGGTCTTTGCCAGAAGAGATCTTCAAATCTCATTCTTCCTTCTGATGATAGATGTCAAGAGTCGTGATGATAGCGGACCGGTAGACGCAGTGCTAGAAAGCCCATCAATATATGAACTGACGATCTGGTGATGGTTGAGGGAATCCCCTGTGTACAAGCAGCACGAGACTTTCAATGGTCAATATTCTCACCATTAATCCAATATTGTATAATCATGTTTGATATTGATCACTAATCTTTGTTTATACGAGTTAAACAACTGTTAAAAATAGCACCAGATTTGTATAGCTATGTTATCTTTATTGCGAAATTTATCGTAAAACATGATTAAAAAAATTATATCTCCTGATTTGATTCAGACGTCAAGATTGATGATCAAGGTTTTTTGGTATCCGAGGAAATTGCTAAAAGATACCTTGATTCTATAGTGAAGTCTATTACTATTGTCGTGAACATATGATAGTCCTTCCTCAACTTTCTTACTACGTTTAAGAATCTTGAACATGTAGACCATTTTAGTCGACTACAACAAACAAATACTACCATAGTTATTTGTAATAGTCCGACACTAAGCGGATGGATTATTCATCGACAAGGATCCATTAATTTCCGATAGATTACCTTAACTGGTAATTTCCGCTCAATGGCGGAATTCAAATGTCACGAGACTTCATTTGTAATTCCGTTATATTTAATTCTTTTATCAGGAGTTTAAGGGGTCCCATACAACTCATCGCCAACTTCACCTGCTAGTGGTGCACCCTGTTAATCAACAGACGTGCCTTGGGCTCCTTATCAACGCATAAGAGACGGTCTAAATTCCTCAACTGTTGAAGATGTCTATGTCCTGCAGTGGACGTCTATCGGCCGATGAACTAATTCTTTCATCAGCTAATGTAGCGTATTTGATGATGGTAAAGTCAATTCCTTTAAAGTAATCATTAGTGAATAACTACTAACGTATATAGGGGCTTTTTCTGTCATCATGAGCCGATAGAATTCCACTCTTACAGGTCTACAATAGCATAAGCTAATTTGGTTACGTTTGGATTACTCAGCTCCATATAAGCAGACCTTGCTTGCATCAAGGTCGTTACAATTCACCACGCTTAAGAACAATGCACCCAACCGGGTGCACTTTTTTGCATTTTGCTAAATATTGGTAGTGGTATCAAAGTTAAAGTTAAAATTTTTATTCAAAGTAAGAACAAAAGTTCACTTATTGAAGGTCAAAAATTTATGAACCTTTCGCAAGGGAAAGGCCTCAGATCTCAGAAGAATTGTCGCAAGAAACTTGGCGGCATGAATATAATTTTTTGTAATTTTAAAATGCTATACACACTGCCTTGCTTGCTGGCAGAGAATCGAAGTATCTTATTTCCAAACATCATTGCCATTAAAATACTCATCAACGAAAGTAATAATAACAAACAATAAACAGGCTTTTTATCGTTCCCTCTTTTGGGACTTTGGTCCTCTCGTCGTCTTTTCTCTCACAAGGAATGTGAAGGATCAAGAAAGATGTTAAGGCTATTTATATCGGTGAATGTGCACGCCTTCAAAATACCATACTGCAATGAAGTTATTTACTGCAAAAGTAATATAGGTTTTGCTTTTTTTTATTAGGACTCTCCTGATAGTAAGTGATACGTCTGCAGACTACATTGTTCTAGTTAGGATAATATACGCAGAACTACAGAAAGATATTAGATGTCTTGATACCCCAGTAACTTCCCTAACACACGATACCCTTCAAACTGGAACATAGTAATGCATTACTATTTGGCGGTAGAGATAGGAGCTGCGGTGGTACCTACCTATACGGTTTCTGGCAAAAGAGACCTGGCAATAGTAAAACTGCGGCGAATATCCTCTAATTATTTTGGGGCTGAGTAAGCTATATTGATAATTCCCAGCATTTCCCACCTCCTACGTTGACTGGTAGAGAATTCCCGTAGGCATTAAGTCCGTCTGTTCGACTATATTTTAGATGTTTCAAAGAAGTTTTTGAATTTATGTAATTATATATAATTTCAATTTAAAGTGAATTATTTTAGGATTCGTTAAAAATAAAGTGAAATTGTTTACTATTGATTATGCGCATACCGTACAACGGTCAGTAGGCGCCAGTCCTTGCATATCTGTCCATACGTTTACACCAGTATCGCCATATGAGGTAGACGGGGTCAGTTTAGTAGCGGCCGTTTGGACAGCTTCAATGTTGGGAAATTTCCCACGCACGGCTCCAATATTCAAAGGAAGTGGACTGCCTGCTTACGTTTTATATTTATAATTAAGAAATAAATACAAACGTTCATCTACATTAAATTTATTATATATGTACAGTTCGTAATTAACGCAGTGCAAATTGGTTTAATATTATAGAAGCCATATTGGACATGACAAAGTTAATTATAAAGAAACCTTTTGTATGAGAATTTGAGTGATGTCTCCACAGATTACGTTAAAAGGTGTTAATCGAAGCATTTTTTAACGACTTATAAATAGCTCACGTAAAATTCCTAAATAGGGGAGTCAAATAATTTTTCATAAGAAGGAAGTGTCGAAAAGCGCATGTCATGCGCATCCTCAAAAACTCATGAAACAAATTCCTTACAATTTTTTTCTTCAACTGAAGCTCGGTTGGGTAAATTGGGAGGATGCAAACTTATAAAACATTATCATCATCCGTCGTTAGAGGTCCTCCCTTGGGCGTAGATCTCTCTTGATCTTAGAGCATTGTATAAATAATTATGACAAAAAACATGAATATCGATGAAATTCAAGGCCATCTCATAGTAGTTCATAGTTCCAACGCAGTTACAACTAAGATATTTACACGAGTTTAATAATTTGCGTCATATTTAATTTGTATGAATTAAACAGTGTCATTATTGAGCTTCGGTGCGCATTTCGCTTTCTTTGCATTATCTATTTCTAGTTCCAGTTTGTGTGCGTCATCGTGATAATTGTGTTCATGCTATTTTTATGAGCGACAGTACATATTAGATGCATATAGAATGTTAATATGAAGATGAGTATAACTTTTTAGCTATGGGACGAGCAAGGCGTTCACCTGATGGTAAATGATGCGATTGCCTATAACAAGTGGCGCTGGTTAAGTTAGTATATTCAGCTGCACATTGAGATCGTTGCCTCGAGAAGTAAGGTGTTAAGTTTCGTTACCCCAGTAATTTCACTAGCTTTTTTAAACTAGAATAAAATAATGTATACACAGTACTATTTGTCAATTGCAATAGAAGCTGCGGTGGTACCTACCTAAATGATCTCCAACCAAAGAAGACGAGAGAAAAAGAGACTTACCACCAGTGAGTAGAGAGTATAGATATTAACTAATATGTTATGGAAGCTTTATGGCTGTAGTTTATACAAGAGTTATACAAAAATAATAAATTAATGTTATTAACATAAACTATAGGATAATACTTAAAATTTTGTTAGGTTTGACATAAATATATTTTTATTCATTATCATAAATATCCACAGCCTTTCCAAAAAGATACCGAGTCCACCATAATCGTCCTTATCATATATATTGAATGGATTTTTCCTATTCCAGTAATTCTTTTCTGCAGCGAAATGTTTCTAGATCAGTATCACCAGGTCGTGCCTAACGTTTTTGACATTTCTCAACATGGCCCGAGGTGAGCACTCATGTCACCGTTGCCAATTAGACCTGGCCGTGTCAGACAAACGGCTTGACCACGCCGACCTTGCTTCGTAAACAGCACACATACAGACAGTGAAGTTTTTAAAATAGTCTGAATATATACAATTGTTGTTGTGGTAATAGAGAATGTGTTGTTTTAAAAATTAAATCAATAGTTTACTTTCAGCAGTGTGCATATCCTAGTGTGTGAGGTAGAGGATAATGAAAAGCTATCACTTGGTATACTTTGGCTTTTATATGCTGTCAACTAGTTAATTCAGTGGCAGAATTAGTATGAAGATAGTAGTCGTCAGTTCGATTAATTTGAAAAATCTTATCACCAAACACCACAAGTGGTTCGGGAATCAATCCAGACTAGCTTGCGGAGACAGTGAAAATACTTGTGAGTCTCGAAATAAATAGTTCAAAGTTTAGCTAACTTCCAGTAGACAGGGGACATGGTTCGTAGCTATGTGCAGCTCGTAACCATGCTTCGTGCAGACTAGTTCGACCTGGATAGCTCTTGAAGTGGAGACGCTGACATTTCGCCGTCACGCGGCGACGACCGGAGATACGATCTTTACTATGTGGCGCATGTAGCGGTCGAAGTATTTTTGTTTGTCGCACACTTGGTGTACAGTTTCGACTAAATCTGTTGTTTTGCTTATTTTAGTTTGACATGAGTTATGTTCTCATAAGAGAAAGGCCGACAATAAACAAAAAAAAACACTTTCTGATAAAGTGAAATAGGAACCCGTTATACTCAGATAACAGATCCATTAATCACATATAGTTTATAAACTATCCATAAGGAGCCATTGTATAACATTAGTATATAAGAAGCTCGTATTACTAAATAAAATCAGTTCTCTCTCAGTTTTTATTAAGCTCACCTCATAGCTTGGGACAGTAGTCCCAAGCATGTAGTTTTAAAAAACCTTCCACCCGATGGCTCAAGCTAACTCATGCTTTGTTTTTTCTAGAATGAGGAAATTGCAAGTTTTACAAAAGTTTACAATATTTCAAGTGCACATTCAAAGGCCATGGATAATTGCCTCGCAATTAAAAAATATTTTAATTTCAATAAAGGTTAAGCTCCATAAGGCTTAGGTTTTCATCGATTATAAAAAAAAAATTCAAATACAGAGCATACCACATTTAACAGAGTGAGCTCATTATGCGCAGTTCTTCGTCTCGTAAACAATATTTAAAAAGCTGTAGGTACTGCGTGTTAAATATGATCTCAGTACATTCGCTACCTCATCCCATTCCGGCGTGTCCCCGGGTGCTATGTGGCTGATAAAAAAAAATTGTATGAAAGCTAAAAAAAAAAAAAATCCGTAATTTTTAGAACTAAAAATCCTTGCTCTTGCGCAATATGTTGCAAATCTTCTAAATTACTATGTTACAGTTTTTGAAAGGGTCAAACCACACAATCCGGCCTCCTACGCAAACCATTGTACGAGAATGTCACAGGACGCGTATCAAATTAATCTATTCCGACAAGGCGGTAGACAATCACCAATTTAACTTTATTTCAATGAAACAATGTCGATATTACATTGCCAAGTATTAAATCAATAGTCACCGAATCGTGTCATCGCGTCATTGGCACAAACATGCTATTCTATTTACTCGCAGCGAGTAAACAAATTTAAGTTCTATGCTCTCATAATATCACGGCCCCTGTGCTCACTACACTAAACGTCTTAGCTTTTTCCTTCATGTTTCGTAAAATTACTACCTAGTCCAAACTTAAAAAAATAAGCTAAGAGTACGTTGCGAGATGTCTCGATGGTTTGCAAGACGAGTGTGCTCGTTGCGGTTTCGGGTGTATTCGTCAAGTGTGTGCCGATCGCACTTACAATAAAGTAAACTTATCGACGCAAATTCATTGCTTTTGGTTTCTTAATATTATTTCTACGAGGTGACATTTATCAAGTTGCGTTGGCAAACACGCTGTGTGCAGTGTGTGCTTTTTGCTAAATTTTGGTGACATTGCATCATTCCCGTTTTCTTTAAAGTCGGAGATGGGAATAGTTATTCTCAATTACTTTTGTTAGGCTTTTCAACATGACTTCATTATGTCCCCGGATGAACAAAAGCCGTATATGTCCCAAATTCGTCACGCTTTGTAAGCGGTGTGTTCTAACAACGATGACAGGCAAAACTGTCGCCTATTTACTTGAATTATTTAATATAATCGCCTTTTACGACAGATTAAAGGAAGAGAAGAATATGGAATATTTTGTTCTCTTTCCCAACCAGTGAAACATGCTACATTATTTGAATCCACATAAACACGGATATGATTTAAAATTAGACATTTCTCATTACAAAAAACAAAAATAAAAATTTTATGCCGAGCATCTTTGTAATTTTATACAGAGTTAATACGGTTGCTTTGCGAATTCATAAGATCAGACAGTTTCTGATTGCATAAAAAATCAGAAGTGTGATCTATTTTAGTTTTAATCTCATTGACTCCTCAAATATGGGCTATAAAAATTACTAGACCTATTTTGGGTATAGGAACTAAAATGTGAAAATTAAATGAAACAAAAATCTTTGTATAAAAGTTATAGTTTCGTTTGATATAGATAGTAATAAAACATTGTGATGATGCTATACGTCTAAGAAATGATAAGGTGGTGGTGAAAAAGCCGAATTCAAAATTTTGCTTGGAGTTAATCTTTATTTTTTTTCTCGTAAGGAATCTTCTGAAAATACCTTGATATTTTGGCAGAAGCAGGGTTATTTGATATTTGTACCCACTAAAACATTCTCGGTGATTTTCTTCAGTGCCTTAGGGGGACTCCGGGATCTTCTACACACTTGTCGGTTTCTTGCTGATGTTTTTCTAAATCTTAAGCTCAAACTTACTGGGAATCTAATAGACAGACAGAGCGTAAAAGAACTCCTAATAAGTTAAGCTTTATTTTCCAAAGTGTTCACATAGAGAAACCTCCTTAACAGCATTCCTATTAATTCTCGCGTATTTTGTATTTGTTGAAACGGTAAATGAATTTCATAATGTTAAGGGCGTACGAGTAGTAATCAACTCAGTTAATCGGAGCTCAAATTGTCGTTCTCAACCGCAACTATTGTTGTTTGGAAGCATTTAACTAAACCTCACGTCACTACACGTCACGACGTCAAACAACTACATCACATAATACCTGGTTTCCAGCCCGCTAATAGTTAAGCATCATTATATGCAATAACGTAGAAGCTTTTCATTTACATCCACAGCGATATAATGGATGGATATTACTCCAACGAGGGTTTCTCTCCATTCGATATTTTACTTTGGTGATTGCTTTGCATCGGTTCTAACTGCTCGCAATCATTAGTTTATATGATGAAATGAACCTTTCATAGCTTGGTAGTAGGCGGTTGACCTGATCATAATAATGGGACAGCAACACATTGAGCACTTTGCTGACAATGTGTTAAATAGTCTTAAGGTATTAGATCCTGCGTTGGTACATGTTTGCGTTCCTGTGGTTCCTGGAGATCAAATCTCCGGAAACTTGCTCCTGGTAAACATGGTCGAACAATATTAAGAATTGGACTTACTTATCATCCCGTTAAAAAGAATAGTTGAATACCGGATTAGTGTTCACAATTTGATTGCCAAGGCATCTTATGATGATGATATTGTAACTGTGATCGCTTTCAACCGGTAGACGTCTACTACTGGACATAGGCTTCCCTCGATAAAGTCCGCACTGATGGTTTTGCGCCATATTACCACACAACATATCGTTAGTCTAAGTTCGCCGAAGTACTACCATGTCTGGATTTATTTTTAACAAAACGTCTGAATGGTTACCGAACGGTACACCGGATGCTCGACACTCCCCCAATTCTATTTTTGACCGTTTATATTTATCAACAGTTTAATTTGAAAGTATGCACCCGGAAGAAATAATCAAAATTGATGAAGAATGATCTCTCGGTGATAGTTTTACTAAACACCAACAAAAATTCTATTGGTTATAATTATTTTTTTATATTCGTTATTATTTTTGAGGCTTTCAACCTATATGTAGATTATGCCTGTTCCATCGTACCCTCAATCACCTTTGTCACCATTAACAGCCACTGCTATACCATACTAGTGATTGACTAGTTATAATAACATATTTAACAAAATATCTTAGTATAAAGTTACTGCTGCCATCGATGCTGGTGTAGAGAGGACAAACTGATTTGCCCCTGCGTGAGTAATATCAGCTTGGAAGTTCTCCAGCAATATCTTTCCTAGAGGCGTCTGTACACACTCCCTCGATAAGCAATGTACGTTTTGTTTTTGAAAGGGAAATCTCCGTAAAAATACCTTGCCTTCTGGAGGAAAGCCAAGGTTAAGCGGAAGTCGTCTTCAACGTATGGAGAGGACACCGGATCTCCGTTCGGAACACGACCGCGGCAAGTGATGCCTCGTCCCAGCCCAAGTGTATTATCCGTAAATACCGATGTATACTAAAGTTACTTATTATTAGAATCCGTAATAACGTCTTACGGTCCCCGGTGTACACTAATTGCAGTCATAAATTAACTTGAGCCAACAAACATGCAATTTAGCTTAGCGCAAGTCGATATGTAAAGTCGCATATGTTTCATAATCTGCCGACACTTTCCATCGGCCGTTACGTCAAACGTATTGTACTCTGGCGATGCTGTCTTTGCAACAATGGTATACATTAAACTTACAACTGTAATATACACTACAGACAACTGTGTAAATATCCCGCTTCTGGAAAATTTCTCATACAAAAAAAATAATGTGTTTGAGATCGTTGAGTAGGTACCACCGCAGTTGCTATTTCTACTGACCAAACCATACAAACATTTTTGTATCCCACTTTGGAAGATGCGTATGCTAGTCAAATTACCGGGTAACGATTTTTAACATCTTATACTTATAAAACCATTACTAAATGCCCAGATTGCTCAGGTTCAGATTGGCCCTCACTAAATGACAGAAATGTGGATCCCACTCCCCACCTCAGGAAACATTGATTTAGGGGAAGTCCACTGCAATTCCTATTCCTGCCATCAAACAGTATGCAAATATTACTGTGTTCCAGTTTGAAGGGTGCTGTAGTTAATGAAATTACTGCGGTATCGAGACTAAACAGCATACGTCTCAAGTCGACGAGCGCATTTTAATGTTGTAAATACCATCTTAACCAGTCGTGTTATGGACAAGCAATCTTGTCGTCGATTAAAAAAAAATCTAATTTCTAGAAAATTATAAATTATATACAAAGAAAAATGTATTTCAGACCGTCTAGGTAGGTAACCACTAGATTTCCTATTTCTACCGATAAACAGTACTGTGCCAATATTACTGTGTTCCGTCTTGAAGGATGCTGTAATGTAGGTAAATTACCGAGGTAACGAGTTTTAATGCCTTACGTATAATGCCAGCGTAATGTGTATACTATCTTAACCAGCTATATTGTTTTTTTTTTTTTTATTTATTTTGATATGCTTTTTTATTCCTCGGACTATTGTCGGAGACCTTGTTTGCTTATCATATACTTGTTTGTTTTTATAATTTTTATCTACTACCAGCTATATTGTTATGGCCAAGCGTATCACTTACCATCAGGTGAATGCTTCGTTCGTCTCTTTTCCCATTAAATGAGTTACTTATATTTAGTAGGCCCATCAAATTTGTAATCTATTTATATGTTTTCTCATATTACTGAATGTATATACTATATACAAATATAATAGATCGTTTATTTTAAAAGTGATGTAAGGCCATTTTTGAGAAAAATTTGCTATCGCGTAATTCAAGCTTGATTTAATGTAAAATTTTTATATATACCTTAGTCCGTGTTTAATTTCTCAAAAAAATCCCATGTTTTGTACAACTTAAAATCGGTCGGTAAATGAAATTGCATATTATTTGCCTGCATTTTTAAATCAACAAATATAGTGACCTTTAATTTTCTCGAAACAAAAGAAAATAATACACCATTTTCAAAATCAACGGTCCATATATTGAATGCTTATTTTTCAATAAGTATATGTCACCGAATATATTATATATTCCTGCCCACATAAATGCATGGATATGCTATTACGTGGGTTTTTTGTTTTGATAAAAATGTAGGTTAGTTAAAAATTAACTCATTTACTGACTTAAATGTTAAATTAGTTTTGTTATTAACATTGTTATTGTTTGATTTTTTTATTCGACGAGATTTGCAAAGTCGTTCACCTGATGATAAGTGATACGCTTGCTCTATAAAGAGGTTTAGATGGTATACACAGCATCCTAATCCGCTCGTCGCCGTTACTCCAGTAATTTTACTAGCATACAACATCTTTGGAACTAGATCACAGTAATGTTTGCACAGTTCTATTTGACGGTAGAGATAGGACATTCGGTAGTACCTACCTTGATGGTCTCCGGTAATTGCTACCTGCTAGTATATCAATTTATCTTTTAGATACTTTTAAGTCTTACTCATATATATAGAGGTATTTGTATGTAAATAATGCTGTTTAATTTCTAGATGCTAAGTTCAAAGACTAATGCAATTTTCAAACATTGCCAGTAAAATTGATATTGTCAATATCAATCTCGTCAACACTCGCGGCAGTTGAACCCACCCTGTCAATATCGCGTTCGCTTTTCTTTCAACAATCACAATTTCTTTTCACTCCATTAAAGGCCTGTACTAGGTTATGGTAACCCATTCGGTCGTAGGTTGACGACCTAATGCTATAGAAATTGAACCTATTGATCTAAGTGCGGCTTTATCGGCTTCCCGGCGGTCCGCGGATTTCTCGTGTACAACCTGTTCTAATAGTTCATTGAAAATAAAAAAAAGTCTCACGACCTTCTCACTTCAAGTTGTACCGTAATGAGAGACTGTGGAGAGTTCAGTTTCAGAGATCAGCGGCTACGGTCGAAAACCAATTTCGCTCTCGACAGCCAGCTCTTTGCTTGCATCAGTAATAACTCAGTAAGGCGCGTGACTGCGCACCGGACGGACGTGTGTTGTGTTTTCAAACTATATCCCATTCTACGTCCGCGTGAATATCGCACTCGTACCTTTTGGAATTATTTAGTAATTCAGTGTCTTCGCGGTATAGCAACCGGTTTATATGGTGCCTAGTTTACGTATAGGGAAAGACGTGATCGTTCGTTTTTGTGAAAGAAATCTATTGCTCACTGGTTTTGCGAACTTCTTTCATTGTTATACTATGGTAATGTAAACGTGCATCTAATTCTTTGATAATTGGTTAGTTCCACTAAACATAACGCATATATATACATACATATTATAACATTCAAAATTTTCATTTCTACTGAAACATAAGACTCTATTCATTGAGACTGATTATTGCGATTATAATATTATTATTTTTTTAATTCATCATCATCACAACCCCGACTGTTACGAATACATTTAATAGAACATTACACCCGGCACTATGGAATGTGGTTTTCAGTACATAACAACGTGTCTTAAGTTACGTTGCGGCTTATAAAGGTTCTTCGGTAACACCGACGGATCTATTTTCTACCTCAGATGTTTTAGACTTTATCACTATAATAGATCAATGATGTATTTTAAAACTTATTTTATATAAATTGTCATTTTTATGAAATATACGTACATATGTTGATCAATAACAGTACCGAAGGAAATCCCAATCTTATTTCAATGTGAATATATTTAATTGGGTAGGTCTCCGGCAACGGAGACCATTTGGATAAGAACTACCGCAGCTCCTATTGCAGCCTAGAAATAGTACCATGCAAATATTACTATTTTTCGATCTGAAAGGTGCTGTATGGTAAAGAAATTACTGAAGTAATGAGATATAACACCATGTCTTAAGACGATGTGCGAAATATGATACTATGTATACCATCTTAACCAGTCATGTTATGGGCAAGCTTATCACTTACCTTCACGTGAAGGCTTTGCTATCGTAGTTTAAAAAAAATTATATAATTAATGGTCTGAATTAATTTCATAGAGAATACGTCATCTTGGCATTCATCTCGATTAGATTATGATACATAACTGCACTGATATATTGACCATAACCTCTGTATTTATGTATACTGTATCTTAATATATCTTGGATCTAATAACATACGATCTTGAGTACGATATTAGCACTACATTTGTGTTATATGAGCAAGGCGTTCACTTGATGGTAAGCGATAACCTTGTCCATAACACAACGCTGGTTAAGATTGTAAAGAAATTAAACAACTCAACTTGTGTTAGACAATATATACATTAGTACATAGTTACATCACTTACACTTTGATTCGTACAATGATCGTAATGTGTCCTCCGTACCTTGCCTTGCTCACCTCTTGTATATACAATAACTATCGTTTTATTCGGAAGTCGTTTACTTTTTAATAAATAAACTTACAAACCTATCGAACAGTATGTTTGAAATTAAGTCTTTTTAAATTATTATTAACATTTACAATCATTTTACACATGTAAATCTTTAGAATATCGATTCGATTTGGTAAGAATAACAAACAATATCAGTGAAATCATAATAGTTCCATACATAGTTCAAATACATTTATTACCATACGTATCTTTGGTTAACTAAATTAATGATATATGTAGTATAAAAATAACAGAGATTCTACAATAACAATTCTTAGGAAATATTGTATAAATATTTCATATAACAATTACTTATATACGGAACGACAATATTCAGGTGCAAATCTTTTATAATTGATACTGTCAAATAAATATACAAAAACTCATATTATTTTAAATGTTGGTTTAACAATTTTTAAAATCATTACAAGATGGTATACACAGCAGTTGCACTCGCTGAAATAAATCATACAGCACCTTTTACATTACTATTTGACGGTAGAATTGTTTCCTGCGTTTGTACCTAGGTGGTCTCAGTAAAACTATTACGGCTATAGGTGGTCTCGGGAACTGTCGATTTGGAGTCGGGATTTAATTCCAGGTTATCAGCTTAAGATCTATGAAGTTGAAGTAATGAGAGGAGTAGAACGTTTACTATTGATGATATAAGCAACACTTGTAATTGTAGCTTCATGATAACAATCAATGAGCTGGAGCCGTAAGAATCCACAACGAAAGAATTATCCACATTTGTGAAAAGGTGGTCCTTTTGATATATATTTTTTCTACTTTTCTCTAATTATTGTTCAGGCATTTTTTTCCTAATATTTACATCATTAAATATTAAAGCTGTGTTATATATCATCATATTTAGAAATATGTTGATATATGGGAATAAATGGTTTTATCTACTTTCCCCATTACCATCCATCTAACCAAATATTGGTGGTGGGTGTCTGTTGTCAGAGGCCTACTATGTATGTACATAGGTAGTACCTAGTACCTGGGTAGTCCCCAGCTCCAGTTTCAGTTTGAAGGGACCTGTAGCTAGAAAGAAGTAAAATCGGGCTAAGTGCCGTTCCTTGGGAGAGATCTAAGATCAACAGTGAACTGCCGCGGATTGTTGATGATGATGTAGCTAGTAAAATTATTAGGGTAACAAGATATTAATACATGTTTTCTGGAGCAAAATGTTTTGATAAGAAAGAAATAAAGATATAAACAAACTATGTAAAGATGAGAGAAAGAGACACTAAATTGTAAAGTGTGCAAGTGCGGCGAATTTGGTTTGAGAGACGATGCACGAAAACGATAAAAGGTTGTGCAATAATAAAAGATTACAGGAAGTATGAAAGCGAAAAATAGGAAAATATAATAAGAAATTAAAAGAAAAAAATTTAATAAAGAGTTAAAAAAGCCCTTATGCAAACTACGAAGGAGAATACAATAGAAATAAAAAATGTAGTGCTGTGTTTATCATCATAGAACCATCAGGTGAAGGTA
>DWLS01002774.1:0-17283 GCA_018246255.1 Pachliopta kotzebuea | reverse complement strand
CTTAGCTGGGTGAGGCGCTTCTGTGTAATGGACCTTTTCTTCGATCGTTATATCCCTAAGAAAGTCAAGAGGTTTCCACGTTTTGCTTCGAAGCACTGAGCCGCTTCCCGGACGCGCAAATCAAGAGGGAGTAGACCTTACAAAATTACTGCAGCCGAGTAAGAAACTGTACGGTAGCATTTCGTAATTTTTAATGCAAAATGAATACATATTAAAAATATCTAGGTTATATGTTTTGTAATATGTTACCAAGATATAGATATACTTGTTGTGTAATAATTTCAGTGGAGGGGGCATTCAAAATTGTAGGGTAAACCGGTCCTATGATCTTAGGTCACGCGATATGTGAATTAAGGTGTCTATGGGTGGCGATATTAGTTATTTGTTCGCTTATTTTTCAGTTAAGTTTATGTACTTAATTATCATGTTTTAAATCCTTTATATTCGATGATATTACAATTTTTTCTTAATATAATATAAGTATAGTAAGTAGAAGTACAGTATTAATAGTAGCGAGAAATCGCTGGATGACAGTGCAAGATTTATTGGAGGGGAATTCTTTGGAGGCGTTCTATGTCCAGCTATGGGCATGTATCGGGTGTTGATGATAGTATCTTCAAGTCATATTTCCTCATGATTGAGGGTCGTGGTCTTCATGTGTAGTAAACCACACGACGACTTCGACAGTTAAAGTGAAGTGGTGTTGCCGTTGCCTTCTCCATTCACATACCTGTCCGACTACGGATGGTCATCACATGGTGTAAGTTTCCTCACGATGTTCTCCTTCACCGTCAAAGCACATGATATTAGTTAGTGTTATACTAACTGCACATAAATTTAAAAATTCATTGGTGCAGGCCGGATTCGTACCCAATACCTTCGGAGTGGAAGGCCGACGTTCAAACCACTAGGCTATCACGACTTATGTAATATAATTAATATGTCATATCTGTAAAATGAGTAAAAGGTTATTTGCTATTTAAGTTATCACTATGAAATAAATATATATATTTCTCTTAGACTTACGTAATATACGTATAGGCTTATTTTACTGCTTCCAAAGTAATATTTTGGATGAAAAATTACAACGAAATATATTGATTTTCCATATCTAAAAGTCTGTGTTTATATTTTGTAAATATTTGCTTATAAATATCAATTACAAAGATTTATATGTACAGTAAAGTGAGTACTTTATAACCCTCCCTTGTTGTGACGACGTCACCCCCAATTTGCAAAACAAATTAGCCCTCCTTAGCGACGGCGATACGCCTTCAACTTGGTACTGTTTCACCCTTTACTTGAAATTACTTAACATGAACGTTTTTATTTAGAATTAGCTTAAACTCTTCATCAACATTTATAGTTAATTTCACATTATAATTACATCTCCATCCTTTTATTTTCTTCAATGATTAAATTAGTTATCTAACTTATTCTGTATATGTTACATTAATATACTATGCTTCTAATTTAATTGTATATATGTATAAGATAATATCCATCACGGCGTACATTAAGCATACACCCTAGAAGCTATAGGATTACCCATTAGCGTCATCAAAATCATTGATGGAATATTCAGCTAATGACAAACCTAAACACTGATATCATGTTTCATCATTGTATGTATTGAATTATCATATTACATTCTGATGATGAGGCGTCTTAATCATCAGATCCATTCTTTTATGATAAGGATTACAATGAAATCATTTGAAGAGTTCAAGTTCATTAATATCGTAGTATTGGTTTTATTTGATTTCACTGAACTGAATTGCACTTGATATAAAGTGAGTATGATGTTGTAATGGTATGAAGGAACATCAGTAATTATTTAAATAGACTATATAATTATATAATAGAATAGAATAGATATTTATATAAATAGACTAGGTTCACTGTTGCTTATAACTGTTATAAACCTAATTACCATCATGAAAACTGCTCTTATATTTTTATAGATGTGTGACAGGGATAGATGTAGTGGACTGATTATGTATCTCCACTATTGGGACTCTGGGTTTACTGTTACAATGAACACTATTTATTTATCCTAGTCTAATGTGAAAGCTGTTCTGAGAAAACGGTTCTCTCGTTTTCCTTCACCAGAAGCTGAAGCTGAATGGGAATCGAATCTGCGTCTTTATAAAAAATATTTTAATTAAATATTTATAACCGAAAAGTTTACAAAGTGCGAAGGTGGTAACACTATCTGATGTGATTGATAATGTGGGCGCATTAAGCGGCACGAACGGAGGCAAGGAGTGCGTGGGAATCGACACCTGGACCCAGTTGATAAGGGAAACTTGCCGCCGCGCTGCCGGCGTCTTCAGCGCGCTCCATCTATTACACATGTACGACTCACGCTTGTCTTTGATCGTGAAATTAAAATTAATGATTAAAACTATCAATAAATTTACTAAATTTAAAACTTTGTCCAATGGACAACCATTGGTTGATGATGATTCAAAACTTCAAATGCAATTTATTTGTAGATTATTGGGAGAGATTCTTATCCAGTCCTTTTGCTGCTGCTGATGTTCAGCTTGTTTCAATATTTATATAAAAATTCTGATTTAAACTGTATATATATTTTTTTTAATTTATTGATAGATGTGATGATAATAGCATTCACCTGATCGTAAGTGATATGCTTGCCCATAATAACTTGCCGTTGGTTAAGTTGGTATACACTTCACCACATTCTAAACGTATGATGGCTCTGTTAAGTCTCATTACCCTAGTAATTTCACTAACATACAGCACCCTTCAAACCGGAACACAGTAATATTTACACAGTACGGTTTAACTGTTGCAATAAGAGCTACGGTGGTACCTACCTAGGTCTCTATTGTAAACAGCAATTCTAAACAACCTAGATCGCCTAGTTTGCTAATATCCTAGTCATAACAGCTTTATATATGTTACATACAACTTTGTATGTATCCATAAATATTTCCTTTCTTATATTGATTGCAATAGAGTATACTGATGCCCTGAGTTAAATACTTCGTGGTAAACTGGAAGAGCTACATTTATACACTTCCAGGACAAAATTAAGTAATAAAATGTAATATTTGCATATTACTATTTGGCGGTAGAAATTGGAGCTGCGGTGGTATCTACCTACACGGTCTCCTTTAATTATCAAGTAGGAACAGTAAAGGAACGAGATGTTAAACGTCACCGCAGTCGTCACATTTCCACGTCACCGGCTCCAATGTTCGCCAGGAGAAGGTCCTGATTAATAATCACCCCCCTGAATTAATAACAGTGGTAATTGAGATGTTTGCGGAGCGCCCCGGGGTCGTACCCCTTGTTATTTGAGCAAGGATTCATATTTAGTCATCCGAAATTATGCTGAGACGCGTCCGCCATTTTATAACCCTCACTCAAATCTGCGTGAGTGTGAGTGAGCTGTGTGTTAGCTACCCGTTGTCTCATCGCTGCCAACACCGGGGGTTGGTTTCGTCACGCATTACATAACGAAAGATACCGATTTAAAACCTTGTATCTTTATCATGAAGCGGTTATAAAGTATAAATAAACAGAAGTTACTAGAAATGGAGAATATGTGATACGAATGCAATAAAATATAACACTACGTAGTGTTGTTAGTCCTAATTTTTTTTTTCCAGTTATATTATATTTTTTGTAGTTAAATGACTATTCGTCCGGATATGACTGAACCATGGATTGTTAATTAAAACTAAGTATAAAGTATACTAATTTAAGTTTAATTTAATTAAATTATTTTAGGGTTTTAGTTTTTGCATCATTATCATCAGCGATCTCCACTCAATTCGATTCTCCCATGTCTGCATTCAGCGGTTTCCTGCGACCTTCACCAGATCATCGGTCCACTTTGTGAGAGGCTTACCAGCACTGTGTTTCCCAGTACGCAGCCGCCACTCTAGTACCTTACTATCAAATCGGCTGTCAGTCCTATCAATGTGCTGTGCCCATAGCCAATTAAGTCAAAGCTTTGTTGGTCACTTCAAATTTTCTACCGAATATGTTTTTGGATACGAGTAATTGAACTTGATGTATTGAGTACGTGGATAACAGGTACAACATAACATGATAAACTGCCAGACAGTCTATAAACTTACATCATCTTTTCTACCCCAACATGATACATAAGTTACCTATGTATAAACGCTACCACTCTGTGCCGAAAGCATTCCGTTCACACCTAAAACAGGCTCACGAGAATCAAACTCCTACACCGCCACTCTGAAACTAATTACACCGCTCACAAAGGTAATTATACATAAAATAAAAAATGGTAATATCGCCATTCATCAACTAGCAGGCCGACACAAACAAAAGCACTAAAGGAACAAAACTACACAAAACGTACTCCGGTTCAAAAGTCGACTTAACTTATTCAGGTACTATTTTAACAGAACAAACTGCAATCCACTCGACGTCGAGTTAAAAAGATGCTTAAAAGCCCTGTCATTTCAAATACAGCACCGGTTATTACCCACTTACAACCCCCCCTCACCCCATTCACCCTGAACTATTCCATGTAAAGGAGGCGGCGTAAAAAAAATTAATACACCCACTTTTAATTCAGTATTCCTGAGCGACAGTTGACACAAAGGATGAATTATTAAAGGGGTAGAGGAGGGCTGCGACAGGCCGCGAAGGGTTAATTGCTATGGGCGCGCGATGGGGTTCTGTATGTGTTGTACATAGGTTAGAGGGCCCATTGAGACAGATATTAAAAATGGCGGAAAATGGTGACGGTGTAATATAGTAACGTCGAGATAAAAAGCGCAGCGTTGGCAGTCCTCCCACTAGGTGGAAAGACGATATAGAGTCGCTGGGAGCCATTGGATCCAAAGAGTCCAAGATCGTATTTGGGGAGTACTTTACAAGAGACCTATGTCCAGCAGTGGACGTCCATCGGTTGAAATGGTGATGATAAAAACTGCATGAGAAAAACTGCATGGATACATTACCCGGGTCTCTTATTACCTTATAAGGTTAGAATGTGTCGTTATAGCCTAGAAGGTAATTTTCATGCTTTGAACATTGAGGTCATGAATTCGATTCTCTGTAAAATTTTTATTTTTTATTTTTCTCCTCTTCCACAGAACTTTGACCTTTCATATTTCCTTAACCGGAAAGACCGTTTATTTCAGATTTCTCATCTCCTCATCCTGTATTTAATTTTATGTTAAAAGTATCCAAGCAGCTTCTCCATCTTAAAGGATACAAGCTTTACGAAGAATTTAAATCAGTATGATAAAAATTTTTACGCTAATTCAATCAGATAATAGAGATTAAACCTTCAACTTCATTTTTTATATATTAGTACTAGAAAAGCATTTTGTTTATTACAGTCATTTGACCGCTTATAGTAGGATTAAGTATAATTGAAATGTAGTTAGGTTTAGTGTTAATCTTATAAAGTAATAGAGACTTAGAGACGATGCGTGCGGCGTTATTCCTGCTTGTTTAGTCAACGCAACAGCTGAACCAGTACCACCGCACACTTCACAGTGAGGTAAAGACTGTTACTTTATAAAGTACAAGTAATGTGTCATCTGGAGAGCTACTTACACCTGTGGCAGGGAGCATCCAAATACTAATTTAGTCCTCTCGAGAGGCGAGCTGTGAGAATCGTTGACGATCCCATGCTTACAGACTGTCTCAAAGACCCTAACCTCAGGCGCACTTTCTCTACTTTATACGTCTTCTATCGTCTGTATAATAGAATGTGATCTGAAGGACTTCTTGATTTAATCCCCAGGACGATATTCCATCATCGTACCGTTCACCATCGACAGGGAATTCATCTTCATACTCTAGTACCGTAATGGTCATGTACGGTATGAATCCAGAGAAATTTCCTCCCAAAAACCATCAACTTATGAAATGAGCTCCGGAGATTTTCCCAAGGAGCTTCAGAATAGAGCCTTTCAAAAAGCCAGTGATAAGGTTCTTCCGGGTTCGGCAACGCTTTTGTGGTGCCTTTAGTGCTGCAGTCGTCTACAGGCTACGGTAACTGCTTACCATCAGGCGGGTCTGCTTGCAGCTTTAGTGGTATAAAAAAAAAAAAAAACTTGCGTGTGGATAATATCACTCAATGTTCGATAATGAATGAAAAACATTGTTAATAATATCGCTCACGCACACTGCGGTTTGCGATTTGCAATTAGTGGTTTCAATTGGGCGATCGCTGTGTCATTTGGCGGGCAATACACCAGCGGCATCTTGTGGCGGTGCATGTGACAAACGTACGGACAAAAAATGTATATAACAATTGAAATTTACTTTGTATGTGACAAGCGGTCCAGCGCAAGCAAGATAATAAACAAAGAAATGTAAGGATAAGACTGTAAAAGAAAATTGTAGCATAAATAGGATAAGTATGAAGTAGTTTTGGTCTAAAAACGATGCATGAAAGAGGAAACTAGATAAATGTATCAAAAAGACAAGAGTATAAGGTAATTGAAAGTATTTTTTATAGCACTAAGATAGCAAACAAGCATACAGCCGATGGTAAGTAGTTACCATATCCTATAGATACCTGCAGTACCACTGGCGCGTTGCCGACTCCAGAAAAACCTTATCATGCACTTTTTGAAGAACTCCATTCTGTAGCTTCTTGGGAAAACCTCCGTAGGTAGTTCATTCCATAACTAGAAGTAAATATATAAGAATGAAAGCGAGAAGTAGGATCAAATAGAAGGAAAAGAAAGAGAGGAAACAAAATAACGCATTCCTAACGATAGTACTCACACCACGAAGGTGATCGAAATTATGATAAAAAACAAGTTATTCATCAAGAAGAATAAAAAGAACTAAAATATATTGACTTTTTTTAACCGATAATAAGAAGTAAGTTCTGAATTCATTATTAATTATTTCTCACGTTGAAGATTTTATTGTGGTGTTGATAATGTTGTTATCGATGCAGAAGTGACTTAGCGTAGTATACTCGGTTGACAACAGGAATACAGTGATGGTACTAGAACGGCAGATTTACAATATGACGGTAAACGGAACGACCAAGGTCCATACTCCAGCACCAATCAAATACAGTAAGATGTGACTTCGGAACCGAACTAGGTTAACCACTGCGCCGATGAGGAAGTCAGTATCATTCAAAATTGGTGTCTCGTGAATGTTCTACGCAACCCAACGTTGTATATACATTAATCTCTGCAATGGTCTCTTTCTTCGCGGGGAAATCTGATAAAGGTTTCCTGCTCCTGGTGGAAAGTCAGGGTTCCACCCATAATCTCCTACGAAACTCACCGGTACCATCCTGTATTCTTGCTGACCAGAGCCCAGGGATAGTGATATGCTACGGTCTAACGAATCAACGGATAATATCAAAAGTAACATAGTACTAATTTCCGCTAAATCACACTTTGATTGCTTTAATTTAGTCGGCTTTAAAAGATTTAAGTATAAAAGTTTCACCAAAATATTTGTTAAATTTTAAAGCGATTAAAACAAATCATATTGTTATTACCGTTACGTATTATTTATCAAAAGTATGAGTGATTGTGTTTTGATTAAAGTGATTGAATGATGATCAGGTGGTAAGGTTGAGGGTTGGCAGCGAATTTCAAGAAAATTTATTAATGTGTATTCAATATTAATCAAAAGCTTAGTGTACTAATAAAATATTAATGTCAGGCTGTCAACATAAAGTCTAGACTTTTGTAATTTTGTATAAAAAATAAAGAATTTAGAGTGTTAAAGATTTTGTGCAGACATGTATAATAATATATATATATTTTTACATCATTCCCGAATAATGTATGAGGAAAGTCATGGAATGACAGTTCCAATGAGCGTGCTAATTTTCATTCCATCATACACATCATTTCAAGAGAAGTATCATGAAGTTTACTGAAATCATTTGTGCTAATGTTTACTGGTGAATAGTAATAAAATTTTGCTGTACTGCAGCTGCGTCGTGTGTTTTGTGGAATACAATATAATAGGTGTCAAAGCCGTGGACGACCATGGGTTGAAATGATGATATTGACTGCAACTGTTGATTGTTGAAGTTATTGTAAAGTTGATGCTTTCGACCACTATTATGGCCGCGAAAGCTTTATCGGATCCTAAGCTCGAGGATTCCGGGCTCCGCGAGCTGTAAAAAAAAATATATAATATAAGGGAGAGGAGAGAGACGAGGGAAGAGGATTTGGGGAAGGAGGAAGAGGTGGGAAGAAAAAGGAGGAGATGATCTAATTTGGATATTTCGCTTATCAGCATCATGATGTGATACAAGTACAGAGGAACATTCCAGTGATCGGTAAAGTCAAAGGTGATGCTGTGATGTATCATCAGCTCGTGTATTTATAAAGTGTGTAGTTTTTTTTTATCGTTCCCCTGCGTGTTTTGGGTCAGGGCCTAGTTCTATCATTCCAGTTCTCGCATTTATTCCGTTTTGCTTACTTTCCTACCAAAGTGTGTAGTACACTGGCAGCCCTGTATGTGACTCGAGTAATTTCCCATAAAATCTGCATAATTACAGGTAGAGGGCGCGCGAGCGCCGCGGGCGGTGTCGCACGCGTGGGACAATTACCGGCGCCCACTCGCTGTTTACTCGTTCAATTAACGCGCCGATTAATGAACGAGGTTTTACTGCACGCGCACGTGCTGCACCAGCTTTACGTTCACAGTGACGCATACTATTTCAATCCCAAAGCACTTGCCGCTTTGACACTTACACTAGCTACAGCAGCATTCAAATCATTAGTTTACATTATAACATTTAAATTGGCTTTTCAGTAGTCTCTCAGGCAACATCAGTTCTCATGGTGTATCATAAGATTTTGGATACCTGGTCCTATATCACATCCGGAATATAGCTGTACAGTATTTGAACTAATATATTTCAGACATAGCCAGTGAAATGGACACTGCTCTGATATTTATGAACTTTATAAGATGTTAGGTTTTGTTACCCCAGTAATTTTATTGCCAAACAGCACCGTTTCAACCGGAACACAGTAATGTTTCACATTACTATTTGCCGACATAGACGGTCTCCAGTAAAGGAGACCTATCACCAGTAACTGCAACATTCTTCAAACTGTTGCTAGGTTAATGCACTTTACCAACATAGACCACATCATCACTTAACACCGGGTTGGATCGTGGTCAAGCATTAACCTGTACCTCTGTAAAAAAATAATAATAATACAGTAATATTTACACAATACTATTTGACAGGGGAATTGGGAGCTGGCTCCCACATATATAAGGAATATATGTGGGGGATAATTCATTCTTAAACACTTTTTTCTATATAACTGCTCGTTTTATTAACTTTTATATAAAAACACGGCTTTCTTTGTTTGTTAGTCGACATGCGAGAGAGCGACGCCAATGCGTCCACGTCAATCGTTTTTTCTCCTTCTTTCTTCAAAATTAGCGCTATACTAACCAGTCCTACATATATATAATATAATAATAATCATTATTTTCTTTTCCTACACATAATACAGTTACATATTGAAATGTACATTTGGTGTATTCGTATATTCTATGTGAGAGACAGTCTGTACTAGGAAACCTGTGACAGATTGCCAATCTCTCCACAAACCGGTCCAGGTGGAGCTGACGTTAAACAAATATTACAAGGATATACATAGTTACATACTCTGTGGAAACAACGAAGAATATAAGAGTCGATAATAAATTGAAACGGTATACCAATCCCGTGGGGTAATTTGCTACGTTATTGTGACTTAGCAGAGTCTAACGCGGAGGAAACCTGACGTCAATTTACAGTACAATAAAGCGATCCGTTGATAGCGATGCGGTTGACGCGCGTCAACTTGATTAATTGCCGGCGGTGGTGTCGTGGTGTCGCGGAGCGGCGGTGTCGTGGTTTCGTGGTGTCGCGGTATCGCGGTGTCGTGGTGTCGCGGTGTCGCGGTGTCGCGGTGTCACGGTGTCGCGCCGGTCGGTGCCAGCCGCGCGTGTGTACGGGCTCTTATCGAGGGTGGCATTCAATTAAACATTACTCTGATCATATTGATTACAATTTATCAATGACTTAGTAGAGAAATTGGAAATTTTATATTGACTGTGACTCACTGTTTTATTACTCACAATTTTATATTGACTATACACTTTCACTGGTAGTAGTCTCTATAACCGAAGACCAGAATTCTAGCAACAGCAGACAAACTGTACTTTGCAAATATTGCTGTGTTCCAGTTTAAAGAGTAAGCTTGTGAAATTACTGAGGTAACGAGACTTAACATGTCTCATGGGGAAGAATTAGCTGCTGTGTAATGTATATCTTAACCAACGCCACGTTGTTATAAGCAAGCGTATCGCTTACCATCAGGTGAATATAAAATAAAAAAATATGTATACTGCAACATATTACTTACTACTTTGAGATATAATTCCTACCCTAACTCTTACTCCAGTAATTTTACTCGCTAAGTTTGAAACTTGTACACGATATCTTCAATCAGGTCATCGACGTAAGAAACAGAACTTGACAGGTCTCTGTTTAGATATCTACTACCTATAAAATACAAATATTAGATTTTAGTTAGAATGTTTACATAGCGCCGCATAACTCTTGTCCTTTTGAAGAATAATATATGTAAGTCATTACATGCTAATGAATGTAGAATATAATTACATTACTACAGTACTGCTTAAAAGAAGTAGTAGCAGTAAAATGCCGTTTCCATATATTTTTTATTCTGGTGGTGTAGATGTCTTGGGCCACTATTATAGCCGCGAAGGCTTTACCGGTCCTTTAGCATCGTTTCGATATATTTCTATTGCAGTATTATAGAGCGACGACTTATTTAGTCGTAAAGAAATAATTAATTACATAAAATCCGTGCGAGTGGTCGCTCAATTAGTCGGCCATTTTGATATCTTCCGGTCGGAAGCGTTAGCAATTTATAGTTCCCCTTTCTAGAACTCGATTGAAGCGAATGAAAAGGGAAAAAGGAGTGAGCGCAAAACTGCTGGCTTCATTAGCGGGGTTCGGTATGAGGTACGAAGACCTAACTACCGAACTGGATGATACAAATACTAGTTTAAATAAAAGCTCTTTATACAATTATAGTTAAATTGTGAGTAAATTTAATAAAATACTTCATCGTCTTATTTACCACTATAATAAACTTACTATTGCAATAAACAAACAATATCGCCTTTAAGAATACACCCAGCGCCATCCAGCGGATTTTATAAGAATAAAAACAATTGTTTGTATATTTACACAGTAAGAGCTATACATGTATTTATCAGACTTTAATTTAATTTAAAATTTAATTTTTATTTGTAATACATTAATAGTTAATTAATGTATTAGAAGTAAAAATTTAACTTTTTATTGACCATCATATCTATAATGTGCTCAATCGCTGGTTTTCATTATAAGCACTCTAAAATAAGTATATTTTTATTGTACATGGTGATGAAAAGAGCATAACGTTCACCTGATAGTAAGTGATATATTTGCCTTGATTTATGTCTCATAGCGACGAGCGCAATGTCGTACTATGCATATTATCTTAACCAGCGCTATATTGTTATGGGCAAGCGTATCACTTACTACCAGGTGATCTCCTTGCTCGTATCGACTAGTGGTTTATAAAAAATCTATCTGCTATGGTTTTTCTGAAATATGTGTCTGACCATTTTGAGCGGGCATCTATCGATAACGATGTTGTTATTTAGCTTCATAAAAGTTCTTTGTTGTGTTACTATATTTAAGTTTCATTATTGTAGTAATAATATCAGCTACATCCGAACTACTAGTACACTTCTACTTTCCATATTCGTCAGTTATAAAAAAAAGTCTATTCTTGTTCTTCTGAATCCGCGTTCATCGTGCAAGCAGAATTTGTCGGCTGCCGCGCCATATCCGAAAGAATTCTAACCTCGTTAAAAATCATTTCGTATAATTTACAAATCCACCTTTAGTGTGCTATATTTGACCATTTTTTTACACTTCTCCCTAATACATAACATATACATATAATTATTATCATCAGCCAACTCTCAATGCCGGACGTAGACCTCCCCAAAGACCTCCACTCCAATCGATCCTTCGCTGTTTATATCCAGCGGTTTCCCGTACAAAAATTGTAATTAAATACATGCGTAAAATATAACATATATATATGTCGTGGTACACTTTGCTAATCAACAAACGAGGCTCTGTCTCCAGCAACCCGCATTTGGCCAGCGTGGTGAATGATGGCTCAAATAGATGACGAAGAAGCCAATGTCCAAATGTGGACGTCTATTAACTGGTAATGATGATATAAATATTTTATGTACTAGTAAGACATTAAATGAGTAATGCTAATTAATTTACGAGCAACTGAAGTTCGTGATGCTCAAGACCTGAGAATCGAACACCTGCCTCTTCAAGATGTATATAACACGTGGTCATTACTACTAACAGGGTTATTTTTTATTTTGGGAAATTTTATTAGTCTTCTATAATATATATAAAAAAATCTCACGTGATGCTGCAAGCTGAGTAAATAATTCTCATATGACTTTTTCCTTTTTTTTATACCACTAAGACGGCAAACAAGCATACGGTCTGCCTGATGGTAAGCAGTTATCGTATCCTATAGACGCATTATCACACCCTTTTTGAACGATTCCATTCTTTAGCTCCTTGGGAAAACCTCCAGAGTTCACTTCATAACTTGATGGTTCTTGACAGCCTTTATATGTATTAATAATTACATATTAAATATAATATTTGTAACAATCCCAATGTTTCTCTTTTTACATCGAATATTTCCCGCTACTGTCAACACTAATACCAACGACCGTGACACTGCACAGAGCCGATACCGAGAATCGAAATGGTATCGACTTGTTTATCGATTATATCTTATCGATTCAATCGGCTATCGCGAATCTCGAGACATGCCTTAAAATGGTAATATAAACTATTTATCAAATATGCACCTTATCAACAAAGAAATTGAGTGTCTTTTACGATGTAATGTAAATACTCTACTTAGTTTTGATTATAGCTTTTTTCCCGTGCGTTCCGTAAAAATTCAAGCAATTACATTAAATTACAATTTTTTCATACAAAATTCATCAGAAATTTATAATCAGTGTTACTAATTTTTTTTTTAAAAGACAAACAGGACATTCACCTGGTTGTAAGTGATACGCTTTCGTTTTTACGTACAATGCACCACATTGCGCTCATCGCCTTGAGACAAAAGATGCCAAGTCTCGTTACCCTAGTAATTTCACTAGCTACAACTCCCTTTAAACTAGAATGCATTAGTGTTTGCACATAACTGTTAGTGATTAACTGCTACTTAGACGGTCGAATATCAAATTCTGTTACCAGTAACTATATTCTTATCAGATAAAATTCCTTATTATGTTAAATTGCGTATGATAAATTTATAACTAATGAAAGTCGTCAATATATTGGAAAGTCCTCATATGTAAATAATCAAAATTTTCGATATTTATTTATTTACTAGGTATACAACTAATTACTAAATTAAACAAAATTTTTAAAAAGGAACTAAATACATAATTATTAATATGTAAACATAGTATTAACGCTTAACTTTAACATGTTATAGAAGTTAGACTGGGGTAAACAATATTAAGTGAGGGTATTATCTAGATAACCTAGGCTGTAGACAAAATAGCTAATCTGTGGTGCAATGACTCTCAATATATAATAGTCAAAGTATTATGGGCGAGGTCCTGCTTCACCATTTACGATCATTGTATAAGGACATAATTGCTTAAAAAACAATACAGTAATATTGTCGCGACGTCATCTATTGATGAGTAGCGAAATTCATATCTGAAGAATAATCGAGCTGTTTCCAGAACGTTCGATCGCCGCGAGTAGCGAAAATGACGTTCGTAAAAAGATGACAAAAAAGAATCGAAACAACTTCGAGAATGTGCCATTATGATATTTATGTAATTTAGACTATCGAGAAAGTTCTGGAATAAAATGACAAATGAATAACGAAAAGAAGATCGAAATTCGGGGTATATAAGGGGAGTCAGTCGTGACTCGGGGAGTCTTTCGGTGGAAAGGGAGCTGTGAAGAAGAAGTCCTAAGCGAATTACGAAGAAGATTAAGTGACCGCGGAGTGAAAGTGTTATAGTGACAGTGATGTTCTGTAAAGTGCTCAGTGTTAGTGAATCTGTGTTTGCGTGTGTCGTGAAGTGGTAAAGGAAAATTGTGATTTCAGCGATTCCCTGTTTCTGTGAGTCGTGAATAATTTAACGCAGAAATTTCCATGGTATTTTGACTCTATCCTCCACGCTCGTAACAATATCATGAATATCATTATAAAGTAAAATTACAATGACATCAATCAAATATAAATTGAGTCGACTTTATAAAAGGCACCTCAATGCCTTCAAACGTTATTAATCCCGCCGTTTAAATACGTATTATAAGGTCCCTATCGCGACGCACATGGCAACATTACATACATCTGTCAGGCGCGCCCGCCGCGATTTAAAAAAAGAACTCGCCGCTTACAATACGCTCCGTTGATACACATTTGAAACGGGGACCATATCAACTTGACCCATCTGCTGGTGTACACACGTACAACAGACGGGTCACGTTATAATGGACGATGGGAAGGCGCGTCGGCAGCGCCGCGGGCGGCAGATGACCGCAACATGATTTATGGCGGACTGCACTCGATCCAGGGGTGTGATTGGAAAGTCATTACACGGAGGTACGTTGACAATGAATAATCGTAATATTAAAAAATGGCTAGTACCGCTTGTCACATTTCAAACTCAATGCATAAGTAACAAAATTAATTATTATTTATTCTGTTAAAACATTTCCTTAACGTCTTTTGTATGTCGGCGGTCCTTTAAAAGATACCCCGCTTTTCTTGCTATACCACTGAACTGTCCTTAAAATTACTATTATATATACATCGCTTACATATTGCGATTAACATTTGAAGGTATGTTACATGATAATGAATTATGTAGTCATACAAACGCTTTAATTATTTCATTATTATTTTGATGTTGAATTAAGAGACGTGTTAATAATAATTTAAATGATACACAGCGGCCTCCGCAGCCCTGGAGCGGACGCATTTACATTCGTAAATGTGATCTCTGTAATTACTTGCCTTGTTTCGGCCACGGGCGGTTTCTGGCCCTTGCCGGCTGGACTCATTCCGACGAAGGTAGACTTCTGTGTTACGATCAAAAAAACTATTCCTAAATAGATTAGAACTTACACTTACATTATTACTTTCGTAATATCATGCAACATAAACGTCGCTTCCTAATCAATACAGCAAGTTTTATCGTCATCACTGCTGGACATAAACTTCCCCAATAAAAGGTGATTAGGGCTATTTCCCACTACGCTGGGCTATTGCGGGTTGGTAAGGAGCCAGGGTCTCGTCTGTTGATTAGCAGGGTGCACCGCAGGTGAGGTTGGCTATGATCCCGTGAGGTGTCGTGTGAGACCCTTACATCCTCTTACGACATATCTACTTATACGATAAGTTAAATAAATATTTATATTAATTATACAACTAATCATACTAATATCTTTCCTGGCGTGCGTCCGTGCAGAATGGGATGTCGCTATGCCAAGTTAATAACTGACATATGCTATATATATATGGTAACGTTTTGACTTTATTAATTTTATATTATTTTTAATTTTTTGTTTGCGAATGCAACTACTAGTTATTATATAATGTTGTATTGCATATCAATTACTTCATCGTCATCATTTCAACTCATGGACGTCCACTGTTGGACATAGGTCTCTTGTAAATCAATTATTTACTATCAGAATAAAAGTACATTTGTACTATAACGTAATATAGTTTAAGTTGTAATGAGTAAATAAGTAATAAAGCTTGCTTTAACTTTTTCAAAATAAAGGTTGCATCAGCTAAGTCATTTTAAAAAAAAGGTAGAAAAGGAAACGTTTTCATTAAAGAAATTCAAAATTCAATTTGACCGTCGCCATACCTTCTTGGACCGTTGTCGTTCCTCGTCTCACCAGCAAGTTAATCGAGCGCCAACACGTCGACCGATATTCGATCGATTCAATTTATCTAAAGCACAAATCTCATAAATCTCCCGACTTAAACAAGAAGACACTCGATCCGGAGTGCCGCGCTATAATTCATCCGCCACCATAAACGGCGCGTCAATAAAGGAACCAATTTAGTCCGTACATTGTTTGTCAAAAATTCGATTACGCGGATGACAAAGGCAAACAAAAAAGGCGGTACACAATGTGATAGCATAACGGGTAAATAGAAGCGTATCCCTTGATTATATGAGGATGTAACGGGAGCCAGGGACCTCTACAAACATATACACCGCTTAAATAAACCTTTTTGCCGGCGCTCAGTTTCATAAAAAAGCAACTCTTCCGTTTATATTCCCGCGCTCGATGAACGAGCCGTGACATTAGAAATTCAGTGTTGTCAGTTAAAAACGGATACAGATGTTGAATAATGTTGTCATAGTTATATTAACGCATCTATTATACTATTATTAACCTCTTTCTGTTGAAATTATTAATGACAGACTACATTTTAGTATTCGACGAGGCGAATAGATGAGCTCGATTTTTGCTTGATGATAAGTACGCTTGCTGCAGCGCTGCTTTTGTAAAAATTGCTAATACTTAGAAATCAAATTTCGAGATTTACTTAAAATACAATAAATTTTAGATTTACTAAATTTTTTCATATTCGAAGAGACTATATGGTAAGTGATAAGCTTCCTCATAACAACGCGGCGCTGATTGAGATGGTATACACAGAACCACATTGCGCTGGTAGCCTTGAGACATTAGTGGTCAAATCTTGTTACTTTAGTAATTTTACTAGCTTAACTCTCTTCAAACTGGAACACACAACACGTTTGCACATCAATAATTGATGTTAGAAATAGGAGCTGTGACTGAACCTACCTAGACTGCCTTCAGCTAGAGAGACCTACTTGGTAGCAGGTCCCTTCTTCACTGATGTGAAGACCTACCACCACCTGTCTCATTACATCAGTAATTTCACTAGCTATAACATCCTTTATACGGAAGATAGTAAAGGTTGCACAGTACGGTTTGGTGGCTGGAATAGGAGCTGTAGTGGTTGGAAGGTCCTCGCACCAGTAACTTACTACCAACGGATATGTTATGTATATATACTATATATATACTCTCTGCCAACCAACATTCGAAAAGTGCGCAGTAAACCTTTATTTAAGCGTAAGCTCTGGGAGTACTACTTTTCC
>DWLS01002773.1:0-17288 GCA_018246255.1 Pachliopta kotzebuea | reverse complement strand
CCCTTATCCCTCCACCTCGGGGCCCAAATAGCAACTGGCACTTTCATTATACTACACGTATCGCAACAGATTTTCTATTGACTGTTGCGTTGCGTGTGGGAATGAGTATCAGTTGGCCCCTTCCCGTCTTTTTATTCCCTGTCCTACAATTCCTCACCCTCTGTGACCTTTTTTTCTTCCCTTTCCTTCCCCACTTAACCGTGGGCAGCGGTGAATCACTTACCATCAGGTGACCCATCTTGCTCGTTTGCCTCTTAGCTGTTATAAAAAAAAAAGCGTTGGTTGGCGAAAGTCAATAGTCTGTATGAAATATCTAAATAACTTCTTGATAAGGACCTTAATCGCTCGCACCTGCATACTACTGTGCCCTTGAATTTAAAAAAGGTGTAATTATAAACCAAAAACATGATGTATAAATTTAATTTAATGCAGTAAACAGTAAGGAAGGAGCCATTAGTTAGATTAACGGAAGCGTTAATTTTAAGTTTATCATCGCGTTCATCAAATGCATTTCGCAATAGAACCTCTTCGCGTACAACCTCACGCTCAATGATGGCGAGCGTGAAAGTCTCCCTCTGTTTACCGGAGCGTACACTATTATATAGTCATGAGTGTAAAAACTTGTAATAGACAGACGGTACAGTAAAATATAAATATAATTTTATACTAGCCACTAATGCTTGGTACCAAAGATGGTCTGCCGTATGCCATTAGTGGAGACCTCACTCAATAGACTTTTTTGAATCGTCGAGACGAGAAAGGCGTTCCCCACCTGATAGTAAGTGATACTCTCGTCCATAAAAACGTGGTGCTGATTAGGATCACTGATCATTACATCAGACACAGGACCACATTGCTCTCATCGCCTTTAGACTTAAAGCATTAAGTCTCATAACCCCAGTAATTTTGCTAGTACACAGCATCTTCAAAATCGCAACACAGTAAAATTTGCACATTACTATTTGGCAGTAGAAATAGAAGCTGCGGTGGCATCTACTTAGACAGTCTCCGATAAAAGAGACCTACTATCCATGTCTAATGCTTAGGATGATGATGATGATTGACACGATTTCAATAAATTGAAAATTTAACTTCAAAATAATCTGTACTTTTACCATATTCTCCTTAATCAAAGCAACTATTAGAATTTAAAACAAAAACTTTTAATTACTGTTGTAGAGTAATTTATGATGGCAACTCAGCCTGGGTGTTACAGACCACGACTTATTTTTATATACTGGCAATTACATGTTAATGATGTTATTTAAGATTAATTATTTGATATGGATTATAGATATTGTTTACAGTTACATCGTATAAGAGTATGGAATGGATTAATTTAATACATAATCGATGGTTTTATAGTCGGTTATGATTTGTCTATCTTAAATCATTCTTCGTCATTATATGAGGTGTCTTCTTCCAATTGAAGTAAGGTGCACAAATTGGGAAAATTTTCAGTCTTCAGCTATTAATTAAATCCTCAGTATACTGGATACCATCGTGAAGCCTATTGTCGCCACCAAGCAGTAGTATGTAAAAATTTGCATGTGTAATTGAAGTGACGTCTCAAAGCAATGTGGTGCTGCACTGCAAATTTCCTAACTAGTGCCATCAAAGAGACGTCTGACTCATCTTTTAACTTAGTAACTATTATACAATTGTATTAAGATTTTCGATTACATTATAATGTGAGTAAGGTGGTTTATTGAAATAAATATTTTAACGTACACCTGAATTACCTTGTGAAATATTCAGTTTGTCGTATAATTAGTGTTATTTATTATATAGTGGTGACGGTGTAACGCAATTATATACATTGCTGATGTGGGAATTGGGACAATGCGCGCGACGGCGGAAACTCGCACCAAGCCCTGACGGAACACTGAATTGTTACGTTATATATACTATGCGATAAATATACGTAATTATTATTTGTAATTAAAAAAACATACATTTCGTGAAAGCCTAATCTGGGATTATCATAAGCACTAGTAAATTAGAGACGTTGTTCAAACTGTCCCTATGGTACAGGGGCAAACTATTTTCTTTTTAATTCTAAGACTCCTGGATGAATGTGAATAAAATTGGGTATAATCTTACAGGATGTAAGTTTTTTCGAAGTTGTCTAGCTAACCTCGTGTTGTAAATCTTCTAAAATAATAGGATTGCTCTTCCGACTGCCAAATCATGAGTGTCTACGTGTGAAAATGATCGCAATTTTGCCATCGTCACAAAATTTTTAAATTGATTGATTGTTTATTATATTTAGGACTAACGGTTGCTACAGTTAATGTCCATTTCAATTCAAACGGTTTAGTGTTTATATAACGTAAAACGAGACAATGTCATCGTAAATAAACCCCCTATAGGGCTTTTTATACCGTTAAATGTTTACCTGAATGGGAGGAAGGCGGCAGTTGGAGACAAAGTGAGCGTCCGCTCTGGAATTTACTCATGCCCGTACTTATCGAGCCCCCAGGAATTAAGGGTCTGTACGAATTGGATTTTTAAACATGCAACTATTTGTTTCATTTACTCTATATTACTATGTACGGTGTGTTGTGTGCATTGCAGTAATATTAAAATACTACCGGTTGCCTATTGATAATGCCGAAAGACTCGGGACTGAATGAAGAATCTTGTTTCGGAAAATAACCCAATCTGCTTTTTACTTAATAAAAGCTTCTAAATATTAAAAAAAACTACACGTGCTATCGTAATTGATTAACTGTTTTATATTGATTGCTAATAAGGTATACTTTCATCAACTACATTTACTAAAGATAATTGTATACTATAAACATATTCGTCGTGTGTGAAAACATAATAAATTTTAACTCTGTCAATTTGGTTAACAATGAAAGTGCCGATATAACCGTCAAGCTATAGACACTGCGATTGTTCATAAGAATATAACAACCATCAACATAACTAAATTTTTATAAACATCATCAAAGCTGAAACAATGTAAATCGTGAATCATTGCCGACAATCTAGCTGCTTCCGCTTCGGTGCAATGGTTTACGGCTTGGTTTGTGATACGGAGGTTTTATTCCAGTGCTATATATAACAGAGTTTGGTTTCTGATAGGAATTTTCGAACCACGAGCTACCAACGCTATGTCGTAAGCCTCCCGTTGTCAACATTTAGGTCGAAGAAACTTCATCATTAGCCTCTAAATTTAGATAATTTTAGTCAACTGTCCGTTGAAATAAATATCAAAAGTTATGAAAAACAAGGCAAATTAAATTTTTAATTAATATATGCTTTTTGTTCAAGGCAACGGCAAGGTTACGTATTAATCGCTGTGGACCAAACAATCGTGAGTAATTTTTAAGCAGATTTACAACAATAGCAATGCTTAAAATATTTTAAACGTATTGTTCGCAGAAAGGAGCTACTAAAATTTATGGTAGAGCAGATCTGTGAAAGGCAAAACGAAATAGTCGCAGTAATAATATTGCGATGTCCGTATTTAGTCTTGACTAGCGATTGATTATTATCACCCGTGTGGGTAGACTGGTCATATTTTTACAGCCAGCTTACCTTTGTCGATAAGGGAAAGAATAATGTAAAAAAATTGCCGAAACTTTCATTTTGACAATATTGAATAGTAATGTTTTTTGGAGATGCGTCTGTTTAACGCTGGATGTAGAAAGGAATGATATAGCAGTGAACTTACTATTTTATCAGTGTTGTGTAGTAATATAATGTTAATTAAGACTCGAGACCATCTGCAGAGGCCTTAGCTTGGACAATAAAGATAAAGGAAACGGGTGGTCACGCTGTCTGGTCGCGTGCGCACCGGCGCAAGGCCGTCTCCAGGCGCACGCGCACGCGCACGAGCACCACAGTGGGAATGACCGCGACAACAATCCAATCCTGATATTGGAGAGTTAAATAAATTTCGATTTTATTTAAACAAATTTTTCCGTTATATAAGAATAACGTTGAACTTAAAATCGAAAGAAGTGAAGGCATGGTCTTTTTTGTATTAGCTACTCCCATGTTCGGAGGGGCTCATCATAGTTAGATATCTCGGAACAGATGATGCCCAGAGGGTTCCTGCGGCTTAACGCGAGTGGTCGTTTCGTAGGTATACATTTTCCACAGTGATTACGTGGCATCCGGCATCGGCGCATACATCATGGAGGCGCAACCGAGGGCCCAAAGTTAATGAACGTCGGAGGCATTCCCTGGGGGCAGGCGCACGCGCTCCGCTCACCTGCCTGCCAGGGCTGACAATCATACAACATATTTAAATAGATATTTTATTGCCTAACAACATTTCCAGGATAAAATGTCTTTTGTACATACCATCACTATATTATCACCTTAAAATATATGCACATATGTAATTATTATTGATGGTTTTGTCACTATAATCTATTTTGGATTCTGGCGTTATTGCTTAAGGTAGTGATAAAATATAGCAATTTGTTATAAACAAATAAAAATTTTGCAAATTTTGGATTCCTCCCAAAAGTACGGGACTTATTAAACTTCAATAAACACAAGTCAATTGTGTAAGTAATGTAAGTCCGTAATTAACGACCCCCTATAAGCGTGGAGAAAGACATCGAGAGGAAATTGACATGTTTCAAGAACGGCAGTTTCTGATGACTTTTCACAGAGTGATGAATAAATAGCTTTGACTCTTTTCATCATAGAGAGAGCACAGGTTCCCGCTGTGGGTGAATTAAAAGGGCTCTTCATGTTACATTAAATGAAGAATCGATTAGTGGCAACCATGCAAGCCGGTTAGCCCTACATTATAACAGGTGCGCGTTCGCCGAAACTCATCGCTCGATCTCTGATACCGTACGAGATAATATAGAGTGCGATAATAACGTTTTTGTTGTTGTTACGCTGTTGACAGTGTCTAGTTGGTCAACAGACTCAGGATTCGAAGCCGAGACTACTTATCCGGGCCGTCGACTAAGTACTTCATGTCAGTTCATTCGGTTTACAATGTTTTCTTTTACTGTTAGCTCAAGTCCAGTCAGGATCAAATCAACATCTTTAAGAGTGACAGCATATATAGCTATAGAATATCTGCAAACTGAGTTATTACTACCTCTAACTACTTTTTTTATGTACAAAGTTATATATACGTATAGCCGAAGAACCATTTAAGTGGCGTTCTTTAGGAAAGGACATGTCCAAAAGTAAACTGCCGCAAATGTTGAAGATAATTATGAAACGTTATGTTCTCTCGATCATTTTCCACCACGATGACTCCAGCTTCTACTTGTAGCTTGGTAGTGTTATATTATCGAACTCCGTTAAGACAACTTAATAATTTCTCTATTATGATAAGTACTTCTGGTTCAATAAATCTGAAACCCGTTACCCTGTCTATTAATTCATCTATTAAATAGTTTAAAGTATTGAATATAACTCAATTTTTATCTCAGTACATTATTTAATTATTTTTAATATAACATATCTTCAAAATGTTGTAAAATATAGTAAATTTGATGCGATAACAATGTATATTAACTACTAAGAATATAGTACGCGTTCTCTGGATATCGATAACAATCGTATTCCGACAATAGACGTTGTATCCTTAAAGACAATGGTTTAAACAAATACTAAATAGTTAAATCGATAAACAAATTCATAAAACTTTGAATGGAAACATTCGTTGTAATACGAAATTATTTACTTAACTAGTATCTTTAAGATGGGAGTACAAATACTATTGGAGTCATTGTTCCTGTATCGTTTGATAACTAAGACATTATAATATAACCATATGGGCAGTAATGTTGCAGTAGTGTTACTGTAACTCTTTACTGCATTTTTATATGTGCCTACTTAAAGTCCTTTTTCCGTTATTTAATAGTTACAGAACGAAATAAAGTACGTAGTTCCACACCGGTTCTGTATATACAAAATGAACTTCATTATTTTTGATTATGATCTATAGTATTCTAACCTACTGACGTTTTAGTTTATGGTTTTCTAATAGAAAATTATATAATCCAGTAATACAAATATCGATTTAAAGTTAAGCATGTGATGCATATGCAAATGCCTAGGTCTAACAATACCCCTTTCCTTATTAAAATTATTGAAATGCAATTTTTTACATTTGTATTCTAAGATTTTTATTATGTTTGTTAGTCTGTTCAAGTTTGAACACTGAAATACATTTTTCAATTATGAGAGATGTTAATGAATATAAAAGTAGTTTGAATTTCATTGATTTATGTGCGCCAGACAGACGTTCCCGCGGGATAGGTCTGTGTTTAGGGCGGTCTCGTATAATCCCTGGTAATAAGAGAACCCAGACTGAAACCGACTGAAACTAACGCTTTGTTTACTACACAATTGTGCAGGTTAAGTTACCAATTAATTAAGTGAGCACTGTTGACTCGGTCCACGTCATTAATGAATATTAGACTCGTAAGTGTGCGCCTTAATTGGCAAATAAAGTCTAGGTGGAGTTTTGCCCCAAAGCGTCCCTCGCCTTAAGTACAAAGTAGTTAATTTCGCAAATGCATAGATCTAGACATAATATGATAGATTTTTATCAAAGAGTTCATTTATAGATAATTTGAACAAATTTATTTACAAATTATGTAATTATTTTCTATATACAACGATATAAATAATTGTTGCAGAAATCATTTGAATGTAGATTAAGAAATTTTAGTAAATTTTCTCCTATGTAGTACTAAGAAATTTCAAATTAAAATCATTTATATATAAAAAAGGCAATTATGACATAGACTGGCGGGATGCGGTTGTGGTCATTAACCTACACTTGAGCGGTAAAACACGAAAAGCGCCTAACATTATATTAAAAAAGTTATCTACTATATAGATCTTTGTTTTATAATGTAAACTTAACGATATCTTTACATTTGAACCTTTACGGAAATAGTATCGAGATAACAAAATCAAAAGTTTTAGACCTTAGCCTTCAGGCCTAAAACTTGAACAATAATTAAAAATGATATAACGACATTTTATGGATATTTACTAACTTGTTTTGTACGAATCGTATAATTATGATTTTTTGTAATGTTTCCATAAAATGTATCTATTATACGGTGGGTTATGATTTAAAGAATGAGAGCAATTTGAGAAGTTCGAAAAGGTTTAGGGTAGTAATATTGTGTTGCATTCAGAACCGTTATTAAGGATCAGGGGACCTCGGAAAATATCGTGTTACTTCTTGGAATTTTGAATCTTTGGATATGACAATAGTCGAAATGTTCAATGAATGCAATATGCCAACAAAAACTATTAAGTTTATCATTATAAACCAATATTAAGTAAATCAGTTGTATTTGAATAAAATAAAAATCTAATCTAAATTTTGTTCCAAATAGTACGAAATTTTTAAGTCGTTTTTTAAGATCTAAAGTTTGATGAAAATATAGTCCCTATTTCTCTCTTTTCCTAGCCACTATCTCATATGGTAATAGGGTGAGCTTTCCTAATCTTTTTCTTCTATTTCCCTCTGTCTTCGACATCGTCATCAGTCACTTAGTATTCTAGCAAATCTCTTGACACTAAGAAAAAAGTATAGTAGACGTACCAGTTTAAAATATAGTCTAAAGACATAATATTAATAGGTATTTATGCTAATAGTTAATTAAATTTTTATTACTTATATATAATACTGAATTTCACAAACATGTTGTGAAATATATAAATAGCTACAAATTCTGTTCTTTATAAATTTCTTTTGTTTATGATGACAATATATTTTTATTTATTATTTATGTATTCTCATATATTTGTATACGCATTTATCTTCATTTGTATTTATACATATCATTGTATATATATGTACGCATCATTTATGCTTTGAATCTAATTTTCGTACTTCACCTACCTCAGCATCTCCCACCTTCTTGGTTGACTGGTAATGAATGCCCATAGGCATTAAGTAGGGCTATTGAATCCTAATTTTAGGTGTATCAATGAAGTTTAAATAAAATAAAAAATATTTATAGGTTAGCGTTTAAATATATTCAAGCAAGACAAAATTGCTAATAAATATACACCTGAAAAAAAAACCACGTTCATACTAATAATTGGTGGAGGCTGCCGTGAACAATACAATATTTGTGTATGAATGGTCCGTTTCTAGAATATGTTGGTGAGTGAGTCGACATTGGTGCGACCTCAGGTGGACCGGGCGAACTACGTGTTCAATATTCTAACAAATTACTTCCTAAAGTGAATGAGCGAGCGTTACTACGTGAAAACAAAGCAGCCCGCCGCCACACCACCACCAGGTTCGACGCACCTTGAAACTGAAACGGGAGGCCAGTTTTGCATGAGCATTATTCAATCATAACGACCGTATTTACGCCGAAGGATTTTTACAGAAACAATTAGAAAATAATATTATACTTATTCATTATAAATCCTAATACGTTAAAGGATACATTAAAATTAATTAACGATGTTAAAGTTTTAAAAGGAACTAATAATGGCCCGGATGTCCTATTGAACGGTTGTTTAAAACTTGATTAAAATGTTTAACATAATAATGAAGTTCGATGAACTATTTTTTCAACTGAAGAAGAGGTAAGACTTGAATAGAAATTTTTCGAAAAATGTAATCAGAAATAATCATCATTCGATAGACTTCCACTACAGGATGTAAGCCTCTCCAAACATCTCCTATAACGATCGCTATTGTGCAGCAGTTCAATTTATTCAAGACATAACTAATGGAAATAACTACTAATTATTCACAGCAGTGGACGTCCATCGGTTGAAATGATGATTCGCATATCGTTTTAATTGTTATTCTTCCTTATATTGCAAATAGACAAATTGATACATGCCATAAATTATTACAGAAAAAACCTTAAAGATAAATTATAAAATTATTTCTTTTGAAAATTACCTGTACGTTTATAAAAGTTCTGGTACATAACCCCCCTCCTCTCTGTTATAAATTAAGGTTTAGTTGGAGATTTGTTTATCGATTTAGGTAATAAATTATATATAGAGTAGTATAATTGAAAATCAGTACATTGTTCACTTTACGACAACATTTTCACTGGTATACAGCAAGGATTTGTATAAAAGTATAAATTAAGAAAAGTGTAAATCATTGAGAGAGGCCTATGAGTGGACTGCCACAGGCTGATGACGATAATGATGATTTCCTTATTTACACGACAATGTCCGTCCGTCGGTCTATTCGTCAAAAAATTTTAATCTCGAGAACTACAAGGGATAGGAGGCTGAAATTTGGCAAACAGACAGATCTCGCTTAGATAAGATCAGAGCCGAGAATTTTGTTGATATGTGGTCGGGTTCCCGAGTTGTGAGTGCCCAAAATTTCCGAACTTTGTATGGGCCACTTGTTTAAGTTAACTGAAATGAGACTGCCATTAAATTTTTTATTACCGTAAAATTCTTCTTTTTCATCATTATCCAATAGATTTCCAGTGCTGGACGAAGGCTTCGTCCAATAGTGAGAGGATTTGTGTCATCACCCACCACGCTGGCTGAATGCGGGTTGGTGGGGATTAAAATTATTCTAATCTTCATCATCCTCATCGGCCGATAAATGCCTGCTGCTGAACATAGGCCTCCCCCAAAGATCTCTACTCCCATCGGTCCTGCTCTATCTGCATCCAGCGGATTCCTGCGACCTTCTCTAGATTAACGGTCCACCTAGTAATATTATTGTACATAACTATTATTTTTTTGTGCATTTTGTTAACCTGTTTATGTGCTGTATGTTCAAATCTATTTATCCCTTTATTCATTATGACATATATGGTATTAGAATCAACATCGTGGTATAGTAAAAATAGCCGAGCTATTATAAATGGCGGTACTATACGGGTGGGAATTTTATGTGGTACTAGTTAATAGAACAAAATTCCTGCGTTTCTTGCGGTGGGAGCGGTGGGAACAGTGGCTTTGGTTGATAATCAAGAACCTGTCCAGTCCCTTGCAAATGTGCGCAAAGAATTTTTTATAGGAACATCTGATGAAATTATATTACTGAGCTCTTATAACCTAACGTTATTCACAGCAGCGTATATGCGAGGGCCCACTGAGATTTGGTTTGCTTTTTACTTCCATTTCTTCCATAGGGCATTTCGAACCGAAACAAGTGGTCTCCACTTCAGGTTGGTGACAAACGTACTGTAGTTTTTAACTATTTACTGCTTATCGTAGTGATATTTGCATTGCATTTGCATTGGATAATATAAGTGTAGTGATAAGCAGTAAATCGTCGAAAGAAGAAAGCACTAAAAAGTCGAAAATAACAGCAATTGGATTATTGTCGTCATTTTCTCTACGGTGTCAATGAATGAGCTAGATCTGAATTAACATGCATCATCTTCACTTTAATTTTAGCTTAACATCAGGTTACGTAGAGCTCAAGTGTTAGTTTGTAACTGATTAGGATTTTACGATAAATCTTTAACCTTCATATAAAAAAAAGCTAATTAATTTTAGATGTAAAATAGCAAAAATGTTTATAAATGTGTTTATAGTTACCTTTTGAAGTTTTACAGAATTGAGGTATTCTAATTTTATGGTTAAGTGTGGACCTCTACTATTAACCCATATTAATTAAATTTAGCGAGCAGTTTTATAATAAATTGAATTTTAAGAACAGCCTTTAGTTCGCCGATAGTATCATCATTCATCATTAACACGGGACCGTGGCATTAAGTCTAAACGTCCGTTAAATTAATACATCACCATTATCCCGCAAAACTGTACCTGTGATCTTTTATTATGAAATTTTTTTAAACATTTAATATAATGTCAAAGTAACATAGATTGATAACACATTCAAAAAAATTATAATATTTTTGTGTCCCATGTAACTTATTCGTAATATATGTATTACAAAAAATTCTTAAAAAATATAATAAAGTGTAATTGAAATTGATCGAAAAATATTATGTAATGAAGAAAGTAGTTGTATATCTTACTTTTCATTAAAAAATGTTGCTACGACAGAACACTAAATGAGAACGATAAGGTGATCAGGAAGAACCTTTTACAATGGTACATTTTTTTAACATTATAGAATTTTTGTACTGTAAACTTGTTATAATATAAGCAATTTGAACAGTTGTACCGACGCATAGTTTACGGTTGAAATAATTGTAATTTTCTTTACAAAAACTCGAAACAATGGGCGCAAAGTTGTGGGCAAGGTCCGTCTAAATTATCATACGCTAACTAATAAGCACGGGAGCCGGCTTGGTAACAGGCCACGTCACGCCAGTTAGGACTTCATGAAGGACTTCCACCGGGCTACAACCATGGACGGACATATTTAGTTATAATATGCATGCAATTCATTAACAGAATGTATACACAGTTACTAAAGTTGCTGACATACTTGAGTCACCAGCATGTTGTCTTTCAAACACTGGTAACATGCTCATATGTGACTGTATAACATAATAGTTTAGTAGCAACCGAAAATGTTTGAATTGGACTGAAGTTATAATAAATTATTACTGTACACAATTTGTTATGTCAAATACTAAGCAATATGATAAAGTAAAACAAAAAGCCATATCCCAACCAAAACATTAATCACAGCGACCCGTTTCCTCCTCTCGCAACTATATATTCGTATTTTATAAAAATTTTCCTCATGTTTACTAGTAATTAGCTGTCAAGAAACGACATTGTAAAGGATAATTTATTTATTTAGCCTCTCTTACATATATTCTTACAGTCTAACCTAATACAGTAGTGTAACACAATGTTAAAAAAAAAATCCTCATATACTATACGAAATTATAATGTCCGCTGTCTTTGTAAATTCACACAAAGAACAGACAGAAAGAAATACAAATATGTATCTAATTTTCTATACATAATATTTTTAACTCTTTAAAATATAACAGCATAAATATTTCTAAGAGAAAATGTAATACAGTCAACCCTCGTATAACGCGGTGATTATGTACCGCGTTTTATAGAAATCGTGCTATAAGGAACTCAGAAATACTACAAATTACACTATTCGTATTGCGTTATATGAAGACCAAGGAATACAGAAGACAAGATTAAATTTAAGAAGATGATTAAGATTTAGTCACCAACCAAACGCATTGTGAGAGAGTTCTGAGACTATTAAAACCGATGTCGGAAATGGCTAAGAGATGAGCTGGAATCTTTATATAAATATATCCAGTTACTCATAGGGTACGCTGGGAGACCATATGGGATGCCGCTGAACGGAAACTGAGCTGTAAGAGTACTACTAGGTGGGTTATCGCTTCAGAGCCGTGTTATATAGGAACCCTATTCTCGGAGTGTCATGTTATAGGAGGGCTATGGTAATTGCAAACTTTAGCAAATTTAGCGCAATTTGGTGCTGTGTATACCAACATCTATATGCACCTATGGCGTGGTAGGTCTCTGTAGCCGGAGATGATCTAGGTAGATACGCAGCTCCTATTTCTACCGCAAGATCGGAATGTGCAAACATTACTGTGTCCCGATTTGAAAGGTGCTGTACGCTGGTTAAATTACTAGGGTAACGAGACTTAACATATTAAGTCTCAAGGCAATAAGCGCAATGTTATGATGTATATACTATCTTTACTAGCTCCAACCGGTAAACGTCTTGCTCGTCTCGTTGACACGTAGAATTAAAAAAAAGTCTGTGTTACATGGAAACCGTGTTCTTAAAGTACCGTGTTATAGGAGGGCTCATGTATTTTATATGAACATCTAATAATTTGGGTTAGAGCAATTAATAATAAATGAAGAAATTTATTATAATTCATGTAATATCTTTTTTTTTTAAAGGACAAACATTTTAGTATAATCTGTCTGCGAGTTATACAACACAAAAAAATATATATGTACCGTCTAAAATGTGATAGAGACCGTTCCGTTGATGAACGCATTAATTAAGTCCGTTTTACATACGCCGCTACGTTGACAGGAAGTGGTGACAATGGCGCGAGGGAACAATGGGAGGGCATGGGGCCGGCGGACCCCAACTTGCTTAGCACACCTTTTTATTGTAGCCCCCTAACTTAAATACTTAATTGACAATGATATGTAAGCGAATTATATTATAACTTTACTGTGACAATTATTAAATTCCAGGACAAGTGTTTGATTTTTAACTTAAACTTACTGCAGGTAATCTTTGGTTATGAAGTTGCGTAGAACGAAGTGAAGAAAAAAGACTAAGAAAGCTGACCCTGTACTTTATGGGGTAGTGGCTAGGAAAAGAGACGGACATAAAGTTGCATAAATCATCAACTTAATTACATAATTATAATTTTGTTTACATAAAGCGATAACTTTTTGTTCAAACTATACAGACGTTATACTCGAGGATTGTGAAGCAAAACAACATGTGGATTCCGCATGAGAAGAAATCTTGTTTCTCATCGGTAGTATATAAAAAAGGGCGATTCATTAAACATAGTGTCATGTATTTTTAGTATGTAACCAGTGTTAGCACGGCTTTCATTAGGCGTGGAGATCCTTGAGAGAGGCCTATGCTTAACAGTGGCGTTATCCAGCTGATAATGATGATGATAATGAAGCAACAATTTGTATCAGTTGGTATAATCGCTGCCTGGAGTAAAGGCGTTATGAATCATACGTTTCAAAGAGACATGGATAAAGAGATTATGTATTTTATACTCTGACGTGTTGTAATTTAATGATTTAATATTAACAAAGTAATATAACATTTTTATAATAATACTAAAGTCTAGGTTGGTACCACCGCAGCTCCTATTTCAACCGCTAAATAGTAACATGCGAACCTTACTGTGTTCCGGTTTGAATGGTGCTGTGAATGAAATTACTGAGGTAACGAGACTTAACACCTCATGTCTCAAGGAGACGAGCGCTATACGGTGCTGTGTATATCATCCTTATCAGCGCCAATTGGAATAAGCAAGGGTATCACAATCAGGTGAGCGCTTTGCGCGTTTCATCGCCTGTAGGAATAAAAAAATTGTAAATCTCTATGTTTGATATATACTAAACTTATAGAGGTTTGGGTCTTAAGATTAACACTTGCAATTGCTAAATTTAACTCTGTATTGAAAATTTTAAAAATTACAATTTGCTTATTAGATTTGTGACCGGTAGATTTTCAACACAAGAATTGGAGTGGTACATCTCCATTGTTATACGTAGGCGATAGAAAAAGAGAGCGACGACCGATTGGAGGGCCACTCCCGCATTTAAAACAATTACATGACTAACTGCCCGTCCGACGGTGATGGTCACTTATGTATTATAGCAGTGATGTGACGGCAATTAGCGGCGTTGTATCTGGTAACATAATAACTTTACTAAACACTTCATAGGGTAACTGTGTCATGGGATTTGTCATTTTTATACTATGAATCTAGATACAATTGTCGAAAAATTAAAACACTTGCTGATAGTGCTTCGTTACTCCGGTAATATCACTTATTAAAGCTGTCCTTCATTTGTAAGTGCTGCGGTGGTATCTACAACTATAATTGCCATTGCCATTCTTCTAGCTAATTACCACATTTTTTTTCCAAGATCGTCTATTGTAGTGATTTTTGTTAGATTATAAGAAACAACTTTATATAGATTTTAAATCGTAATTTCAAAATATTCTTCCTTAGATCGACAATCCATGACGCGAGGGACACTGAATGGAATATCTGACAGTTTTAGGTGACCCACTTCAATTCTGCCAATAAAGGTTAGTATATAAAAATAAATTATAACAGCAATACCTTTGACCTGAATGTGTCTACTGATCACACTTTAGTTGATATTAACCTGCAGCCACTGCGACCTGGTGAATTTACTTTTGTTACTATTTAATACATTAGATTCTTACTTTTCTTTGCAAATAGATGTTTGCAATGTATATCGTCTATGTTAAAAAGTAGTAGCTTATAAAACCGGCGCTGTGGAAGGACGTATGTAATTATAAGTCTTGTTGCGGTCTAGTTGTCTGTCGGCTATTCCATAAATGCCACGTGACCAGTCTCCATGCGGTCCACCTTGGCCAATCCCGACATACGGGTCCGTGTGCTCCTGGTCCCAGTGCAGCGCTTGCTACTTCATGATTTACAAACACAGCGGTAGCTGACACGGGCTACGAAATCAGCGGGTGCTGTCTAATTTACTAGCTTTAGTACCTGCAATAGAATAACCCGTGGAAACGGGGTCTGTGAGTAATATTGTAAAACTACCGTATAGGGAATGTTTATCCTTATTCTCTGTATGTCTAGCTGGGGTAGGGCGGGGCATAAGCGTTTTTTTAATTTCTATAAATTTAAAAAAAAATTAATAATTTACTTCGGGTTTACATTTATTAGAAATCTTTTTGGATTGTTTTTCAAAATTATCGTTGTAATCCGCACCCGCTCCCATTTCTCGCATCGCTCGTACTCTTAAAATCAATCTTTTTTTATACTAGGAGAGAAAACTACCTACATAACAAAATCCTCGGAGTTCAACTGCCCAAAACACCAATGTTTCTCCATTATAAAACATTGAATCTGTTTAAGTAAATAACTATTTTAGATTTACGTAAATCTAGAAACAACAAAAGGCTAATTTTAACAATGATCAAATTTTAATGTTAGAAGATGTAAGAGTAATTGCGAAGGGAAGAATTTTAATTATATTAGTATATAGTAAATAAATAAGAGGATATTTGAAAATAATGCGAAGACCGAAAACTTATTTTTATAAGTTTTTAGAGTATATAAAACATTTGCTGTAATTAATCAAATATCTCTTATTCTTTTCAACGACCCTGGAGTTCCAGCTGGAAAAAATATTACATGTTATCTGCTTCTCTAATAATGTATAAGTGAAAACTACTGAGTCCTTAAAAGGAAAAATACTAACAATATTAGAAGAATAAGGAAACAGATATAACGCTATTTAAAACTTATTATTCATAAGCCATAAATAATGAACATTAGCACACTGAATGTTTTAGTTATGGTACAGATTAGATATACGGCTATGGTGTATGATTTGGGTTATAATTCTACTGATGTAACAAAGTCGAAGAGAAATTAAGAGGAAGTCGTTTCTGAAAACAAATCTACTATAGCAAAATATACGAGCGCGGTGAATCGCAATTGTTCACACACAACACATCCTCTCATAGCTTGAGGAAAAAGACCATACGGCAAATATTAATTTAACACAAATAAAAAAAACACTCATAATCATTTAATCATCAATACTATAATATGTACTATACTGTACTGATAGCCGGTTTTCATTACCGGAGACCGTCTAGGTAAGAAGCAGCTCCTATTGTACCCGGCAAATATTTCCGTGCAAACATTAGTGTTCGGGTTTGAACGGTGCTGTATGTTAGTGTAATTACTGGGGTAACGAGACTTAACAACTCATATCTCTAGGCGACGAGCACAATGTGGTGCTGTGTATATGGTTAAAACCAGCGCCAGGTTATGGGCAAACGTGTCACTTACCATCAGGTGAATGCGTGGCTCGTCTTCTCCCGTCATCACTAAAAAATTTTAGTATAATAATTACTAAATATGTTTGCTTTTCCAATCTTATATTTGTCCATATATTTGTATGTGTTTTTTTGGCACAATAAAGGGTTTATCAATCTATCTACTTATTTATTTGTCTTTCATATAACATAAAAAAACTATCATATAGTAAATTTTAGGATAAAATTTAAATATAAATTAGTATACTCACTATACCATTTACGTACTAAAAAATTAAAGAAACTATTGACAGATAAAAAAGTTAATGCCAATGCTTAGATATATAAAAATATGAAGGTCCGAGTTAAATCGATATCGTATCGTGAAGATCTTTTAAAAATCGTCGTCCCCATAACGAGCAGGCCATTATACGCTTTAGTGCCATATAATTGAGCTGGAGGACAAACGATATCGGTTAACGATACTGAACAAAGGGCTAGTTCACACTAACACACAACGGAGTACAGTTAGGAAAAAAGAGGAAGCTTATTTTACGGTTTCCTTTATTATTAGAGGACACGGCCGTGTGAGCGAGTCCTAAATATAACGATTTATGACCGCAGTAAAATTTCAGATCGCGTCGCATCCTCTTAGTTTAAAACAAATATATCTGATACTTAATCAATTACAAACCCATTCAAGTTTACAACAAACGTTTAAAGTTAATAAGATTACATTTACGTATCTTATTAAATTGTTTGCTTTTACTATTTTTAAATATGTATATATATATATGTTAACGGAAATGTATGTAATCCGTCATTGTATACAATTCCTAGGAAATGTGTACAATCCGATACTATTTAG
>DWLS01002772.1:0-17289 GCA_018246255.1 Pachliopta kotzebuea | reverse complement strand
AAATATGGGTTTTATATTTACATCATTGATTAAATATTAAACATTTTCTACCATTGACGAATGGATTTCCATTTTACTGACTGTTTTCTAAGAACGATTTTTATAACATTGTTATAGTATCACTAAGTAAATATTAGGGGGACCGGAAAGTAATGTCGTTTTTTGATATTAACTTTAAAGGAATAAATTTTTAAGTCTTTCTTTTTAATGAATTAAATAATCACCCTCGTTATCAATAACCTTTTGCCATCTAGTGAGCAAATTTTCAATCCCGGATCGATTAAAATCAATTATTTTTTTATTAAAAAATCCCGAGGTGGCATTTTGGACATCATCTACATTATCATATATTTTACCACTAAGAAAGTGCTGTAGCGATCGGAATAAATGGAAATCCGAGGGTGCAATATCGGGCAAGTATGGTGGGTGAGGTAGTACCTCCCACCCCAATTAATTAATTTTTTCTTGTGTTCGCCTTGTAGTGTGGTCTGACATTGTCGTTTTGCAGAACGACGTCCTTTCTGTTGACAATCGCAAGATACTTCTCAATTAAAGATTCGTTCATCCGATCCAATTGTTCACAAAAAACACACCGAAGCGCCTTTTTGGGATGTAAACCAGACTTCGCAGTACTTCGTGGTAATTCATTTGCAAAGAGCCACTGCTATTTGCGTTGTGGATTATCATATAGGACCCATTTTTCGCCTCCAGTGATCAAACTATCAAAAAACGGTTCTGTATGGTGCCGTTGAAGCAATATGTTGCATGTGAGGGATCGGCTGGCTTTATTCTCTTCGGACAGATTATGGAGGACCCAAACACCTGCTCTGCTTCTTTTTCCAGTCTGGTGTAAATGTTCCTGGATGGTCGACCAAGGTTGGTTAAAGGCGTTTGACAGTTCCGCTATTGTTTGACATGGATGTGCTTCCACTCTGTCCTTAGCATGTCGTTGTCTAATGTTGTTGGTCTTCCTGATCGATAGGAGTCAGAGAGATCAAAATTTGCAGATTTGAACTTGATAAACCATCTTTGGCATTTACGAACGTCTAATGCACTTGGATAAACATCGCAAATGTTTTTGGTCACAACTGTTGCATTACTACCCTAATTCAAAAAGCATACAATGCCGAATATGCTCTTCTGGTAACTGGATGGCCATTTTACCCCAAAATGCAGAAAAAAAGTTTAATATTGAATTATTTGGAAGTAAACAAGTCATAATAACCTTAAAAAGACTCTGCACACCGAAATAAACTGTGAGCTGATAAAAGATAAACAAATATCAACATGCGCAGAAACGACATTACTTTCCGGTCCCCCTATTAAAATCAATAATATGTTAAGTATATTTAGTAAAATTAAAAGGTTTACATATACTGAAGTTATTACAGCCAATGCTATAGCTTTCAGTTGATTAATAAAACAATAATTTTATAACATTTATTTTTTCAGACACTCATCTTGCAGTTAAACGATGTAAATAAATGTTTACAGAAGCATTCACAATGTGCAGTCTGCACTACAAATATGAACTCTTAATATTAATCATGGATATTTATTGAACTCTACATAAGAAAACACATTGTAATGAAAATAATGCTTGTAGAGGTGTCAACAGCTTCTAGTTAAATTTGCATTTAGAGAAATCCATTTCAGGATGTTGTTCCATAAACCTGAAATCATTTTTATTAAAAAATTACCACAAATATTAAACTTTATTTGCTTTTATAGCCCTGTCTCATTTTATAGGGCGGTTGTACGCGCTACACGACTCAAGTGCCGAAGGTCGATACCACTAAGTTTGAACAACGGATGGAATCTGTTCCAAGAATGGCAACTCTAATAAACATAAAATTGACTAACAACGGGCATTTGGTCAGTATGGTGGTTAAATGATATTTACTCACTACTTGTGTGAGAAGTAGAATAATGGAGCTGCTTACTATACTTTCCAAAATGAATGAAATGAACCTAAAATCGTACATTGAATGATATAATAAAATAAATTTAAATCAGTTATTCTACTTTAATTATTAATCTAAACAGTTTAACTTTTTATATAATATAAGAAAGGCAAAGCCATCAATTTGGAAAATACAAATTGAAAGTGATAATTTTCAAAAAATTATTCTTGCTTATTAAACAAACTTTATCATTACATGAAAAACATTTGAAAAAACCTTTATTTCTCTTTTTTTAATAAACTGGTTTCCTATGAAGGTTAGTGCATTAAGCTTAAGAAAATGAGTTGACGAAGAGGATACTTGCGAATTCAGGATGAGTTTTTAAGAAACACGTCGCTGAAACTATTTCTTAATTAAAACTAAATAAGTCCCAAAGATGACGTCGGATCCCTATGACCTTATTATAATAGAAGGTCCCGGAATGGCCCTGAGGCTAGTTTTCATGCTATGAACACAAATGTTACGTCATGGAGGTAGATTTTCAGTGAAATTTTCTTTTTTCCCACATGTTAATTTTTACCCTTTCTTTCTTTTTAAGTGCCCTTATTTTAGATTTCTCGTCTCTTTATCCTATGCTTCATTTTATCCCGAAAGGGCATCGATGTAGCTCTTACGGTTTAAAAGTTACAATTGTAACGAAGTATTGAAGACATCTCATTAATCTTTTTTTACTCTGATAAAATCAGATAATAGACTAGAAACCAATTTATTTCAAAAAAAACTTTGTAAAACGGCTGTAGACTCATTTTATAAACTTAACAGACTTAGGTATCACCTCAATGTTTCGGACATAATGTTTGTGATAGCTGCTTAGTATAATACAACAGTCATCATGGAGTTTTGATGAATATCCAAACTTACTTTTTAAGTACATCCTGTTTCTTTTGTTCATCGCTAGTTGGAAGGCCCATTTCTTTCTGTCTCTGATCATACATCATTTTCTCGACTAGACCGCGTGTCTCCCCGTCTAGATCAGAGAGCTTTGATGGTTCTAAAGCAAAAAAACATTTGTTGGTAATATCAGTTATTATTTAAAAATATTTGAAAGATGAACAAGAATTTTATAATGAATATTGAGATGAGCAGCACGTTCAATCGATGATAAGTGAGTGATATGCTTACTGATTTACATACAATGAGTCGCTGGAGAAAACACCATATTGTGGTCGTCGCTTTGGGGCAATTAAGTATCGATGCCTCGGTAACTAACGCTAAACTAGCTACTTTCAAACTAGTATACGGTAATTTTTCCATACTACTATTTATCGGCAGAAACGTCCGCTGTGTTGGTATATTTAATTAGACTGTCTTTGACGACAAAAACCTTCCACTAATATGAAACTACCAGTAAATACTGTTAATTTACCTGGGTTAATCTTTCTAGTAGATATCTCTGGATCAGTAGTTATGAGGCGGCTCCACCAATTCATTTTGTTAACCTGGAAATTATAGTAAAACACATAAATTTTTTTTACTTTGTTACATGATGATGCAAAAAGGCAGGGTTTAATTATGCGGATAAAAACAGCACTAATTAAGGATCTGATAAAAGTCAAAATAGCTATTATTTTAAAAATAACAGTTTGTTAAATATATCGTATCAGATCTCTGAACAGGTGCTTTACTAATTTCGTTAAGGCATATATGTGTTATAACGTTTTGATTGTAATGGGCGCTGACATATAATAATAACAAACAAAAGGTAAAGTGTTTTTTGTTATTGGTTTAATATACCATACCTTTTCCAGGTTTACGAGAAGAATACGTCCATCTTGCAGCACCCAAGTGGACTCCTCCACTTTAACGTCAGCATCTAGCTCGCCGTCTATAATCAGCGGTTGGCCTTTAATGCCAACCTTGAGGTGGCGTTTATTGATAATCACAGCAAGGTCGCGGGGTCGTAACACTTGACGCAAAGGCACTCTGAGCTGCAACAGGATAAGCAGTATGGTAACTTGAAGCGGCCTTGTGATGCGACCCTTAAATTGAATTTATTGAGGTCTCGCGATTTGTAGGAAATATGCGGCTGGTATATTTTTCCTGGATTTAGATCTGAATGTGAAATATTTCGCACATTAAGAGATCAATATATACGTGTTTTTATTACATGTTACAGAACCTCCGTAGGAACAATTATTTTTAGCTTTAATAGCACTTCATGTGGGTTAAATGACAGTATTTGGTGGTAACCTCAGCGCATCACCTTACCGGAGAAGCACAACGTTACTCTTAACAAGATAAATGTAATTTTGATGTATAATAATATCCAGTATTATGAACAAATTTTAAAATAATTTTGTTATTTATCCCCTATTAGACGACACGCTACGCATAAATCCATAATATTTTGACTATATGACAAAACAAATCTACAATATATTCTTGAATAAATTAAGTAATAAACCAAAACTATTACATACAAATTATGATATTTTTAAGTCATTAAATTAATTAATCAAGCGTCTGGAGCATAATTACTTTTAATTTATAATTTAAAAACTATTTCAAAAATAATGATAAATACCAATAATTAAACGCCTGAACTTTATAATAGCGTGACACTAGGCATTGAGTATCTCTCGGGGCGGAGGACAAGTACCAAGTGGTCGCGCAATTTGTCGCTGCATATTGTTTATGCTGGGGAAGGCAATAGCTCTCCCCGGGATGTGCTTAGCAACAGTGCAGGGAGGCACCAGTGAGTTCCGTAGGAGATTCCGGAGCCTTCCGCAATGCAATGAGGATGTCTACCGAGGGGGTTTTAGTGTATAAATCCTACATAACCTTGACTTCCCCCAGTATCTTCCGAAGATTTCCTCCGCGACGAAAAAAAAGGCATCGAATATTTTTATTTCAATACGTTTTCATTTTAAAGATTAATAAATAACTGAAAAATTATACTTACAGAATGATGTAGTCTTAATTTTTAAGCATTCAATAAGTATAACATCAATAGCGACTTAGGTCACTCGCAAGATCAAGATTGAGTGTTAGTGAGACGGAAATAAAGAACCTACATCAAGAAAACAGGTTTCACGCTTCACATACATGGGGTTTTACGTGCACGGGCTCAATGGTTTTAACGTCTTCTTATAACACTTAATACATCACGCAAAGAACACGCTTTTTGTGATGAGTTGGAATAAAGGATTTCCTTGTCACAATGTTATTAGTTGTGGGTAGGTAGGTAGGTAGGTAGGTAGGTAATGTAATTATCAAATAGCTCTAATTTTGTAGTGATAATTGATCATCAATTTGTTTAAAAAGGACTACTATTAATCAATGTCCTAGTATGTTCTCCGAACCAGATATTTATATCAAATATCAGAATAAAGTATCCTCTCGTTCCATAACTCGTATATAAAGTTTATTCCAAAGAAATAAAATAACAAGGACGTTTGTCTCTTTCCGTATTTATTGTACAAAATTAAGTATTGTTTCTATTTTTATAATTTTTTAAGTTAATTTGTAGGGTAATAATAAAAATTTAATCCAGTTGGTACGGTACAAGTAGTATTAGCATTAGTGATTCTATGTATGTGTAACGATGGTTTACTACCTAGTAAAAATATAGTAATACTACTATCTATGATATTCATTACGAGAAATAGTAGTTTGTCCTCGTCATACCCGATCTGCATGTAACTGATTAATAATATTGAAGCATTTACGTAAACGGATACAGGAACACTTAAACAAGGCTCTTTTTCTACGAAGATATTAAGGTTAACGTTTTTTTTTAAATACTGTTTTATGTCAAATCAACTGAATTGAAATGGACGATATTAAAAATATCCATCGATTGTAGACATTTAATAAAACGAGGCTTCGACGTACATGCTTAAGTTTCAGGTATTGATCCTGCCCTGAACACATGTCATTAGATTATTTATGTATCTAAACATATTTAATATTCAATAAATTCGATTGACAAAGTAATTTGGAAAACGGAAGGAAAACTACTGCTTTCTTTATAAATATATTATTATCATTTGAACCAATGGACGTCCACTGCTGGACGTAGATCTCTGGTAATATGTTTCAAAAAATACGGTATTGTGCTGTTTGAGTACAGTAACCTCCCGGTGACAATTTTTTATCGTCTATTCATCTAGTGCTTTCTGGTGATGGATTGCTATTCCAGCAATTTAAGTTTCCAATATACATCGGTTCTACGAGCTATGTGCCCTACTCATTATTACTTTAGTCTCGCGACTCGATTATATGATTACGTTTATGATTATATATTATAATATCATGAGAATATTTCGGTTGAGTTATCTACTATTATATACTACAACGTACTTTTTTGATTTATTTTTTCTTTGCGCAACAACAATGAGCTGTTTATTAAATGTTATTGCCCAAAAGCGTGACATTTTCTTACGTCACCTTTGAAAGATACTGGAGTTAAGCTTTCTCAACAGGTTAATGATTAAGTGATTTTATGAATATATCAAAATATATCGTCTGCAGTATTATTTTTTGAAATTCTAATAATTACATTATCTATTGATTTCTACTTATATCTATTTGACTAGACATGTCTTTCAAGTCTCTTTTATATCCATCATACTAACAGGGCTTTACTATTTGTTATATACTATGTACTATTTATTGTGTTAATTGTTACAGAGCCAATATAATAGTGAAAGTTTTTATGACATCTGATAATTTAAAGGGCAGTCGACATAGATTTAAAATGTAAGACACCGGGTTTGGGTCAACTAATTATAGTTTCGAAAATATTAAACATGAATTAAAAGGTTATAAATTATAATTTGTAGCAAGAAATACTTAAATATTTTTTTCCGAAACCTCAATAAAACATACCGGTCGAAACACTTTGTTAATACCTGGATTTTAACTTATGCGGAACTTAACCGTGTTTTTTCTCCTATGTCATGTTTGTGAATCATAATTTGTAATGTGTGCATAAACATTGAGTTTAAGCAGTTAAATAATAAAAAAGTAAGGAAGCAGTTCAAACCGCAGCTGAATTAAGTACGTTTTTATTTTAGTCTACATCATTTGTTGGTATTATCAAACAAACCTGGAAAATTTCATAATATTTTTTTATTTTTATTGCGGTTACTGTGATAAATTAAACGATTGCTTATTTTATATTTGAAGAGGGTCTATTTAGAGATGTTGCAGCTTTTTTTGCATATTTTCTTATAAATATATATACGTGCTATTATGAGCACCTTAATGTATTTATTTGAAATCGTGTAGAGATTGTCATACGTTTTTAATACTAATAAATGATTTATTTACTTGGTAAAATATCAATTAAAAATGGTAATACAACAAAACTGGATCTTACGGTATGTAAACAAAAGCGACGAATGATATCCTAGTTTAGATCCGTTCACCGTCTGCTACCTAATACAACTAAGGTACTTATCAAAGCTTTTTTTTTATTGAATTTCGTTGATTGTGCTGTTACTGAATGTATTTAAAAAGATTTATTAACCGTAAGGCGAATTAAGAATATCTCATAATTATTGTTTTTATTCTACAAGGCGACGATACGAACGAGACGTTGACTCAATGGTATATGATGTACTTACCCATAACAACATGGCGTTGATTAAGGTGATATACCCTGCACCGCATTAATCTGGTCACCTTGTGTTATAAGGCGTTGCGTCTTGTTACTACAAATTTTTGACAAGTTTACAACGCCCTTCAAACCGGAACTCAGTAATGTTTGACGACAGAAACAAGAGCAACAGTGGTACCTACCTATATACGGTTCTCCGGCAACATAGACCTTCCATCAGTAAAATGCGGTAATTTCTATACAATATTACAATTTCTAATTCATGCAATAGTATGTAGTGGCGCGGCGCGAGATCAAGGCTCAGGATGTGCGATGTGGTCATAATGATATGAACGGAATACGGAATGATCGAGTGTAAAACAGCTATTATTATGTTTCACAAGAGGACTACTAGCAAAGAGCACGGGTGACCGCGAACGCACGCCGACCTCGCATTCCTCGCAAGGACGATTTAAATCTCAGTCTAACCGGACTGTATCAACACAATGCGTTAAACCACCATCAAATATTTGCTAAAAAAGTTTCAGATCCTTATATAGAAGTAGTACCAAGAAAAAAAAATGTTTTAGTATCTTTTTGATAAGTATATGGCTAAGAAAAAATCATTATACCAGTTATGTCAACATATGCAACCCATATCTGCATTATAAATTATAATAGGAACACAAGAATAAGCACCTGTTTAGGTTAACCATAATAAATAAAAGAATAGTCAACAATATCTCCAGGATCTTAAAAGCGATAACTACACAGTGAAAGAATTAGAGTTCTACAATATTTATGTAAAGCACTTTTGTGTAAAGTACCAGTTGTATATAAATAAGTTAGTTCTCTCTGGATATTTAAATGGGACATTAGTTCCTAGTTTGTATTATTTAAAAACATATCCACCTGGTTACTCAACATAACTTTACGTCAATCTCAAAAATCCATGAAGAGAGAAGTATGAAACAATTTTTAAGATATTTTAAATTTCATAATCACCAAAATCTAGAAAATGTAAATTTTGCGTTCATTTGAATTAGATTGATTATTTTGATACTGAATTATTTTTATAACACGATTCATTACATATTATAAAATTTTTCAGCTATTTTGATCAGGTACATGCCACTTACTTATAACTTGCAACAGATGATGAAGACAAATCAGACCACCAGATCGTTCGGAAAAAGATATTCTAGACGGCATACATTTTTTCATTCATTGTAATAGATTGTACCAGAACTTATTGAAACTATTTTGGCTAATGTAATGAAATATCAACAACGAAAAAATTAAGTTTTTTTAGATTAACGGTGAATTCGAATAGTCAAATATTTTACTATATGTCAGCATCTTTACCATATTTTAATTTGTATACCGTTCAATCGTAATTTAACAATAGTATATTAAATTTATACTAGCTGTAGTAAATCAGCTATTTAAATGATCATGGTATCCTCTGAACTATAATTATGTATCGACATACGGAGTTCCGCTGAAGCCAAGTTAAATGCGTACCACTACTTAGTCTGGCCATAAATACTGAAAGAAAGACTACTGAAATAATTTCTATAGCAAATAACATTTATTACTTTTACAGTGTATTAAGCCTTATTGTAAGTGGTCTCCATACGCTGCAATACAGTTATTTATACGTTGAGGCCAGTTATCAATAGAAGTACGCATTATTTCCAGGAGAAAATTCTACACTACGCATCTGGTTAAGATGTTTGTAGTATTCTTCGCGTTGTGATAAAAATTTTACATCTCATTACCTAGGTAATTTCATTACATTGTATTTGCACATTACTACTTTAATAACAGTCCCTTCGTAATAGACAAGATCATTTCTCTCTGAAAACAAGGAACGATTGTCACAAACAATCACTAACTGGGTGTTTCTTTTAACATATGGAATGTTTTCACTTTAGACACTCTTTTTAGATAAAATGATTTTCACATTATACAACATCATAATATTATACTTAGATTAGATTTTATAAAAAAACTCTTCCTGTTTTCTTTTCATGCCGTAAGGTTTTAATATTTCGAAATTAGTAATAGTACTGATTGTACTTAGTGCCTTTCACTTTCGGAAACTGTCCAAACTACAACGTAAGTTAACCTCGCCCTTTTGCTATGAGCTTTATCTCATAATCCACCGGACGTTTTTGTCCTGCAAGCCGATACAATTAACTAAGTTTAATTCAAAAATAAATTATAGGCAACGATATTAATCGCAAAGTTAATTTCGATTTCAGTTAAATATATCTTGCATTTTAGTTTTGCAAATCCACGGATAAATAACCAATGGGTGCAATGATCGTGTAACAAGTATATGATTAATAAAAACAATAATAAGCGAATAGGTCAATTAAAGATAATCATTACAAGATTTAGCACATTTTCATGTAAAGTACAATACAATGCTAACTGTATTTCTGAATTTTAAACACAACGCCAATAAAATAATACAAATTGCAAACAATTGGTAATAATGTTATTAATTTTAATAATAACAAGTCTAAAAACATTACTAAAATAGTTCTACGTTATTAATATAATTCAGAAATTTTAAATTATTCAAAACCACTATAAGCGATCAATATTTTTAATTCCAAGAAAGACTTAAAAATCATTTGTCATAAAAAGCAACGTATATTTTGCAAAGAAATGAGAATGCTGATACATATTTTTCAACGATTATTATAAATAATTTGTAATCCAGCGTGGGACTGGGAATATTAGCAAGCCTCCAATCTTTTGTTACATTAAAGAATTATTTTTCACAAAACCTTGCAGTAACTGCTGCTCAACAGCACTGTGTTATAACACCTTCACACGATTGTTGTAGCCCCGGCCTAATGAAGCGTTGAAATTCATTAAAAAACATGAAATATATAATAAAAAGAAAACAACCATCACGTGTACCTTAAATGTATAAATAAATAAAGAAGATAATCTGTAACGGAATATTCATAGACCATCAAAAGAATCCGACCATACATATGCTGAATTAAAAAAATAGGACTACTATTTTTAGAGAGCACATATATTATTAACCCTTCTAGTGCCATATTGTACCAACAAATGCTAAAAATGCCTGTAAAAAAGTGAATTTTTATAGATAATTTATATGAACAAGAGAAATATTCACCACTACGGTTACAATACACGAATATTCATAATTTTTTCAACATTCTCTTCAGAAAATTTTATACTATGATTTTAAATACATAGATTTAATACTACGTATTTATTGACAAAAAAGTTACAGAAAGTAAAAGCGCGCGCCAAAAGTGAACATATATATCAAAAGGATCGCTATTGCGACTCTGGCATTATTGACAACTAGCGAGAGCATCGCAACAGCGCTCCTTGGTACTAAAAAGGTTAAGCAAAAAATCACAGAACATTAAGCACCGATACCTTTTCCTTTTTTCGGGCCATTAAATTATATATAAAGTAACTAACTTAATTTGAATCTCTCAACAACCATATGCTTTAAATTTGGTATAATATTAGGTCTTTACATATGAAGTTAGCGTTTTGTACGGGAAGAATATAAAGTATTTTTTTTTGTAAAATAATTTAATTAATAAAAGTATGGACTTTTGTTATCTATGCACTTTTGTCATCTCATAGGTAATTAATTAATCCCTATACTAAAAAAAACCATGGAGGCGAGAATCAATGAATTCTTTGAAAGCGGTTTTGGCTGCCACATAAGAGTTGAATTTTTTTCCTTCTAAGAAGTTGTTCAAATTTTTGGAAACGTGGTAATCTGTTGGAGCAAGGTCTGGTGAGTACGGTGGATGTCGCATATATTCCAATTGTAAGCTCATCTAAGTTAGTGGTTGTTTGTTGTGCAGTGTGGTCTTGCGTTGTCGTGAAGCAGCACTGGCCTAAATAGATTAACCGATCTATAGGTATAGCTCGGTATTATGATACACGTATCATAATATTTGCTACCTTATATTATACTGTGGGCTGAAATAAACAAATAGGAATTTAAAATATCCAAGCAGAGGCGTAAACTTTAGTAATAAAAAAGTTGGCTAGCATTTTTTTTATTTAAGTCATCGGTTCCTGCATCCTTCTGTTTTATTTCTCCATAAATTTTAATAAATTAATTGTAACCTATTTAATATGATAATTAATAGGAGTAAAGAAGGGAAGAATTTGTTCAGATTTACAGCGAAACTAGTTTAAAACACTTATTAGGAATTATTTAATAGAACTAGAATGTAATTATAAAATAGTCACTGCAGTCGTCTTCAAAAAACGGAAAACATGTCCAAGTACTCTCAAGTTGGACTTTGGTGATATATTGGAATTTGCAAATTCCAATAACTACATTCTCACACGCAAATGCTGAAAGAGAATACGATGTTGCTAACATCTTAAAAAAATTATGATAAAACAATTTTTGGTAAGTAAACAAAATCTGGTATTTAGGCGAATAGACATAAATTCAGATATTGCATATAGAATGAAGTTGAGGCCAGCTCATTTTCCGATTCCTGCAAAGGTTCGTCACACGTGCCTATGTCCTCGGCTGATTGCGCAAGTGCTATGAGCTAAAGGAACAATCGCAAGCAACCGTCGCACGCCGCAGTGCAACGTGACTCTGCTTCTGTATTGCTTTTTTAATTGCTCCAAAATTTTCCTGCACATCAACGGATTTCGACAGATAGATAGATACAGCAGTCGAAGCAACTACTCTACTCAGCAATTTCTTTTTTTTATTAATGTAATGTTAAAAACTAATTATATCTCTTAATAATTCTTATCTTATATCAAGATTGTTTTGCCAATTATTAAATATCATACAAAATAAAATAAAAGAAGCTGCTGTATCCGTTTTTAAGAAAGATATTTGCGTTCTGTTTCGTTACAAGATCAATCCTACTAATATCTTCCCTTTCTTGTCGTGCATCCGTGCAGAATGGCTTGTCACTATGCCAAAGTAATGGCTGTCATATGCTATATATATAGCTAAAGTAGCAACGTTTTGAATGTATAAATTTTATATTATTTTTTTCGTTGCGAATGCAACAGGCAACTAGATTAAACATAAATAATATTGTTATTGATGTTCATAAAACAATATTAAAAGAAAAAAAATGTTTTAGAGCGTGCAGTTGCAAGTTTATATATAAACGCCGGCGATTGTTGCAAGACTCTCAGTACGACTCTAGTCGCTTTGCCGCTTGGATCAGGCGCGTGTGAAGCGCCGACCACACGGAGAGGGCGAGAGAGGCCTAACTCAACACCTGAACAGCAACTTACTTAGACATGTGGACCGAGTGAATGCAGTGTTTCAGTGACGTAATAAGTGACCAGCCCCAGCAAACACACGTGGTATAATATAACAGCGTCCCAATAATGGATACCAAAACATCGGTAAGTAACGTATATATATGACGCTGTAAAGAAATGCATTGTTGTCAAATATACCCCCCACACGGGTGTGAAATTTGCGGCCGTTGCAAAAAAAAAATATTTATTTATATATATTACTACACCATTGAGAGATGTGCTGAAGAAATTTTGTGTAAATTCTTAGAAGTATATTATTTCACATGATGGAAATAATATTGAAGTTGAAAAGAGATTTTAAACAGACAAACCTATATTAAGTTAATTCATTAGTTTTCTATGTTCATACATAATATTTTTCTTATTTAGGTTAATATGTGTCAAATAAGAAAAATTAATTTTTAATCCACCGTCTCATTCATTTTAAATTTAACGTATCTACTTAGTAACAGACGACGACTATAAATAAAAATAGGTGAATGGACCAGTACGCAAACTATGAACTTTTCTGCGATGGTCAGTGGCCGTTTGTTTAACGCGTGTATACGTGTGGATTACTATAAAGCAAATAAATTGTGTGCGTGTGTGTACACTTAAATTTAGGAAAAATAAAGAATAACAGAACTTCAAGCTATTTATGGAATAAAAATTTTTCACGCCTGGATTTAGTTCTAATTTAGTTTGATATAATACATAATTTTTCATGAACAAAAATGACAAATTTGACTCATATAAAAGTTTTTAACAATAAATAATCATTTAACTCAATGTAAATATAATAAATGGTTTTTCCTGTATATAAATGAATACAAATTGCGCCTCTACAAGGGCATCCGAAACTTGAAGCTATATTTCTTAGCGCTCACATCCTAACATTCGCATTGTTCTTTATAGTCAAAAACGTATTGTCAAAATCAAGGTTTTTTAGCGCGGACTAACACAAGAGATGTTAGGTCCGAATTAAATGGCACAGGGATTGATAACTAAAGTAACCATCGACGGGCGGCCTTCACATTTCACAACACCCGGACTTAGCGAGCATCCAGCCAGACGACTCTGGGCGGCAGCGCTGCGGTGCTCTCATTACCACAAAACCGGTGTGGGTTGAAAATGCAGCAATTATCTTAAATACCACAAGAACCACTTCCTAAATGTATCTATTCTCATATAATGTAATAATAAGTTGCCTGAAACACGAAGGTATACAATGCAACAACATACAGCACAAAACTGCCATCGGGGTTTATTGAATAATCAATGTCAAACTTTAAAAATAAAAATACAATCAATCTCGTTGGTTCAGGGTCCGGTCCAAAGTTTGCACAATTCATAAATAAAATATTTACATAAATGATATCAGAGTACACATAGAATAACAAAAAATCAGAGACAAAAATAAACTGTAACTAATTTTTCTTCTGAAATTACAAGTGATTTTAATTTAATTAAAAATAAAAATTGTACTGCCGTTCGTGAACCATTTTTAACGACTTCTTGTTTATATACTAATATTAATTAAAATAACATTTGTGTGTAGAGAAATGTTCATTACTTATAAGAGGGCTTATACTTATTTATAATAAATAGAAGAGACGTAAGCGTAATGAATATATTTTTTTGCTATTAGGCACTGGACTATTTGTCCTACAATATAAGTTATTTCTTTTCTATACAAAGTTTAAAATTTTCTTTGACAAACTTGTAAATAATTTAAAACTATTCTTTTTTTAATGGTATATTTACGTAACATACACGAATAAATCTCGAACTACCAAAAAAATAACCTTCAAATCTGAATTAACAATATTTTTCCGGTTTAATATTGTACTTAAAATTGTTGTGCTTTTATATTATGCAACAGTTGTTAATGTTGCTGTTTTATTTAATTCGAATACTATAAAAATACTCCCAAAAATAGCTTCAGGTCAAATCGAAAAAAAAAATTTTTTTTAGTTAACTTTACAAACGGTATGTCAAAGGGGTTTGATCCTTAATTTTTTCAGTGCCCTTGTAATACGTGTGGTAACTCAAAAGTCACCTGTAATAATTAACATATTATAGTGTAATAAAATGTAATAATAAATAAAAACTATAGCCATAGAAAATATTTCAAATCGCGTTATATTATTTTAGGTTCGACGGAACTAAAGGTTGAAACACAAAAGTGATTTAGATCAAACTACTAATCCTGCACGTATTATTTTAAGAGGCAACAATCTCCGAGGTGCGTCACGTTTTAGTTCACCTTATATTGTATTTCATCATTATCATTAAAGGTTGTTATTCAGCAGACGCTTTCTCAAACATTATCCTGACCCCGAGTACGAAATTCAAGTATTTTTCCTATTATAAGTACGAATGTATTTACAAATACATAAACTAAGTTCTTCGGTTGGCTTCTCAAACGTTTACGATGCTTATGCGCTATAAACCTGGACAAGTTATACAGTACACAAGAATTTTCGCACTGCTATCAACCTAATGTTTCCACTTAATTACCACGTCATTGGATTCCATAGTTAAAGTAAAAAATATATAATTTCATATTGCTTTTGATTGTAATGTGGACAAAAACACGAGAAATATTGACTGATGGTAGGTCCCTGCAGCCGGAGACCTGGCTAAGTACTAACCACAGCTTCTATTTCTGTTGCCAAACAGTAGTGTACAAACATTACTGTGTTCCAGTATGAATGGCGTTGTATGCTCGTGAATTTACTGGGGAAAAAAGACTTAACACCTTATGTCTCAAGACGTCGAGCGCAATGTGGTGCATTATTTACCATCTTAACCTACTAAACAATTTACCAGCAAGTCTTACTCGTTATATACCTTAATTACATAAAGAAATTAAAAAGATCAAAAATTCTCGAGTCCCTGAGCTACGATATTCAATAACCATCAGGCGGCGACAAGTCATTTCAATTGCATTACAAGTGGAAACCATATTTTTACCTACGCTACTCTACCCCACCTTATTTTAACATTTATGCATGTAAAGTTGTCGTTTTAGGTGAAGGATGTGTTTTAATGTTTTTTTTATCATTACATCTGCTAAAGTAATAAAAAGAAGCGCTCTGCGTGTAACCGACTTTGTTATCACAATCAACACGTACATACTTATAATAATGCAGTGTTAACTGTAAAAACATAAAGAACATTAGTTACATACTGCTGCTATGTATTTTTTTACCAACACAATTATAGAATGCTATTTAAAAAAATAATCGATAAGAGTATAGAAAAAAAATAATTCTTCAAATAAACCCAAATACCTAAGAAGTTATATGTTTATCATCTAGTTAACATGATAGCCCGGAAGCGTCAGCAGTCGTAACACAGTAACTGTTTTATAAAGACACCGAGTTGTCAAGGTGATGAGAGCCTTTATAACAAATGGCATGTTTACTGATCTCTTATACATACATACATTACATACCTACATTACATACCATTATGTGTTTGTACAGGACAATGACAACGTTTCGGTTTACCCGCGACATGGAAATCTGGTTTTTTTAATTGATAAAATTATAGACTGATTGATATCATCATTACGTTGTATACATATTATTTTTAAGTTAAATATGGACAAGGTTTTCACGGAAATTTTAAAGTATAATCATAATGACGATAATATTAAAATGCATTTGTATCTACTTTGTAAAAATAAGGAAAGATGACGCAAGAGTCCTCTTATTACCTGGGTCTCTTATGAGATTAGTCTTATGTGCCGTAATGGTGTAGGGACTAATGTTCATGCTTTGCACACAGGTCATGAATTCGATTCACAGTGAAAATTTTCTTCTTCGCATTTTCCCAACTTCCACTGTGTTAACTTTGACCTTTCATATCTCTTTAACCGGAAGAAACATAGCCTTTTTTTTTTCAGATTTCTCATCACCTTATCTTGTACTTTATTTTATCCTGAAAGAGTTTCCATGTAACTCTCCTGATTTAAGAGTTGCAAGCGTTACGGAGTATTTACCTCAGCACATCAGTCTCTTTTACGCTGATGCAATCAAGTAATAGGACTAAAGAGGATGATATCACAGTATAAGTAATATTTTTTTTTTGTAAAATTCGTTTTGAGCACAGTGTAAATAAAAAAAAACATGTTATTACCTATAATTACACTTGATTGAATTTGTCGTTAAAGAACCGCAGATTAGAGTCGTCTGTGAATGATGTCGTCATGTAGCATTTAGGAATCCGGATGAAGTATTACCACGGTCACTTTTTCATTCGGAACACCCGCTTGACAAGCAGCGGTTTAATGGAAAAGTAAATTTTAAGGTAGTATAATTGAAAATACAACCGTAATAAAAAGAAAAAATTAGGAGTATTAAAACAATTTAAATAACTTGTAAATATGTCAATCTCTAAAAAATAAGTAAACTTTATAATATTTTTTAAGTAACTTTTAAATGTTTTAAAATATACATATTTTAAAAT
>DWLS01002771.1:0-17289 GCA_018246255.1 Pachliopta kotzebuea | reverse complement strand
TGTTTATTATAGTTATAATAAGTTTTATATAACTTAGTAAATAATATTTAATAACGATGATCTTGGCTGACGTTAATGATGACGATAATAATTTATATTTAGCCACGTCTACTCGTCTTAGCAAATTATTTACTTTGTTTCATGTAATAATGTATTAAGAGAGTAAAAATTATTGAATCTGTTACAACTGTCATTGTATAAAATTCAAGAATTTATTATTTACTGATGGTAGGTCGCTGTTTTTTTATATTTATTTGTTCCCCTTCCTATTGTGGGCAAATTTTTGGTGCATTCTTTTGTATACCTGTTCTCTCTTTTACATTCTTTTTCCCTAACTTGTTCTTCTCTCTTTCACTCCACAGGTTTTCTATCTTTGATACCTATCTTTTCTTTGCCCTAAACCTTTTTTCTTTTATTTACGTTTCTGTCATATTTCTTTGGTAGGTCTCTGTTGCCGGAGACCGTATAAGTAGGTACCACCGCAACTCCTACTGCATCCAACAAATAGTACTCTGTAAACATGAAGTTCCGGTTTGGAGGGTTCTGTAAGCTAGTAAAATTACTGGTGTAACGAGTCAACACCTTATGACTCCAGTTGAAAGCTATGTGATGCTGTGTATACCATCTTAACTAGCGCCTCGTTGTTATGGGCAAGCGTATCATTTACCATCAGATGAACGCTATAGTCGACTAGTCACTTTGTGGATTTTTTTAAAGTTATGACTACTATGTGTGTTTTTCAATAATCACTTTTCTATGAAAATATTGAATAGAACTATACAATAGGTACAGTAACTGGTGGCATTTTCTTCTGAGTTGGATGCATGAATATACCATAAGATGATCATCTTGCTAGCGTCTCCGTTGTAAAGTAATATAACATATGAAGGAGGTAGACAATAAAACATGTAAGAAATCTGCTTCAAATAGTCAAGGGATGAACTTTTTGTAATATTTAGGTACTTTTCTTTCTTTATCTGTAAATCTTTGAATACTTAAAGTCATTAATAGCAACAATATTTTACTTGCTGAAATTATTCGATGTCTGCTACATTGTACGTATTATCTTTTCCCTATTTTATTATAGAGTTTGAATAGCTGCAGAGTTTCTGTACTGCTTAATAAAATGCCTAGGGAATCCTGATTAGGAATACTTCTCTTCTGAAAGATCTTATTATCTTAGTTATATTTCATTTATATACAATAGTATGTGATCTTTTCAATGCCGCCCTTCTACATTAGGTAATTGATATAATTTTTGTAGTACCATAGTATATACTTGTCGCTTATCGAAATGACCATATATGACACAAATTCCACCTGACTTACGATGTTTCTTCCTTATGTCGTTTTGCATGGCTTAAAGGACATGATATTCGTTGGTGTTATACTAACTGAACATAAATTGTAAAATTCATTGGTGCAGGCTGGATTCGAACCCGGTATCTTCGGAGTGGAAGGCTAGCGTACAAACCACTAGACTATCACGGCTTCTCCTGATGTAGTTAGAAGCCACAGTTTTCATTACATCCCTAGATAAACTAAGAAAAGCTAACGGCTAATATTTGTTGTGTCCTATCCTTATCTCTCCAATTTATCATCTCTCTTCAAAAAATATTGCCTAAATTTGAGAATTATATCACAATAGTATTGTTTTCTAATACTGAAGATAATACTATTATTAGATTTACCTTTGCTTGGATGATTATTGTGTATTGTTATAGACTTAGGTACATATTGAGATCTTTGCCCACACGCTCCGTATTGTTTTCTGATCGTCAGTATTTGATGTCGGTATCATTGTTTCTGCTTCAAATAATATTACCATAATAATAATATACATAGTGGATGTTTTAGGGACGACGGTTAACAAAGCACCTTTCAAATAAACGTTGCCGTCGTGACGGTAACCGTCAGAGTGCGGTTTCGCCGTCTTCATACCGTGGTAATATTCAAACGAATCCATCAAAAGTCAGTGGGCCGAAAAACAACAAATGTAGGTAGCCAAGGGCGGCGGAGTTACGTGGGTGAAGTGACACACGGCCGCGTGACGTGCTGGGCGTGGCTGAACTACTTCCGCCCAAGGTACAAACTCTATCCCAGTTTTGTATACTGCCTTTCTAACTGCTACTATAACTCAGTAACTAACAGCTTCTATAACAACGCGGAGTCCCCTTAATCAATTCTAAAGCCACTGAGAGTGTTTGGTGTTGAAATTTTTCCGAAATCGTTTAATTAGTTATAACACCATCACCATGTTAATCTTAACTGTCGTTATATGGCACCAAAATATGTAATAAGTTATTAACTTAGTTTAGTTATTAACTGACTTCACGTACGACTAAGTCGTAAAACCCGAAAAGTTTGCCGAACATCATCATAGGCATTTAGGTAATGCTTTTAAAAACTACGAAGTTTCTTCCTAATTTTAAAACTTACTTTTATGCTTATTTCCTGGTCTGATGTAAATTTTGTGCTACTATGATTACTAATAAATTGCTTAGGAATTAAGTTATTTGCTGACAACAAGCGGAGAACAAAACTTACTGACGAACTCAAAAATAATTATAGCCTTTCTTCCGCCGCACAGTAATATCTAAACGTTACTATGTTTCGGTTTAAAGAGCGTTGTAGTTAGTGATATCACTGAGGTAACGAGACTTAACTTTAAATTACTTAGGTAACGAGAAGAATAATATTGTGCGTATGAAAGTTTAAGTAGCGTCATATTGTTAAAGGTGAAAAGTCAAAAGAACTAGTATGTTTTTTGAATGCTTCGTCGTATTTAAAAAAACTAATATGTCCCGCTACCGCTTTTAGTTTGCGCCCCTGTGTAATATGTACTCGTTTGTCTGTTCCTATCAAATTAGCCGGCAGATTGCCCCTTTGGCCCGCTAACGGAGGTTAATGCGCCGAGGTCGAGTTTATAGCCCGCTTAGTGCGGACATTAAAGTTTTCTCTTCCGCTTTCAGGTTATTTGTATGAGTGAAAGTATGTTATTTGCATATGTTCTACCCTATGTTTGTTTCAAAATTTAATTACCGTTTTAATTTTTACAAATATAGACCAGTGTACGTAACCTGGATCTGTAAAAATGCTTTTAAGTTTATTAATTTTTGTTTAGTTCCAAAAGCAAGCCAGATGATTTAGTTGTTGATTTTACACATTAAATTATAAAATATCTTTTATATGTATCTAATTCTTATCTTTAATATCTATAGGTATTTAATAACTAATACTTTAATATTTTATTAATTTACTCTTTCAGTGCAGCGACTTAATGTCCTGGTCTTCTAAGCAAGAAAGCATTAATGTGTTATGTTTCTCTAACATTTCAGGATACGAATATATACCTTTGGAATTAATTAAATGTTTGTATTTTATTACTATTTTATTTGCTTAACTATTTTAATTTTTTTATTTCACGTGATTTTAAGTAAAAATGCCGCTGTAGATAGTGAAGCACCCTCGCCACAGCATGAGACATGGAATCGAACCATGAGTTACAATATGATATTTTTTTTTATTTTGATAATACAAATACAATACAAATATACTTTATTGTGCACTATCACAGAGTTACAAAAAAAGGAAAGTACATAAGGATTTTCACAAAAGGCGGTCTTATCGCTAACCAGCGATCTCTGCCAGACAACCTTAATTGACTTAACTTGATAATTTTGTAATAAGCCGATAGCTGCTTACTCTAATTAGCTTGAAGTATGACTTCAACAATGAACGGTCAAGTGGACTATTGTATCACAGAAAGATAGCGATTACCGTTAACAAACAAACCTGAACCCTTTACTAACTCTCCTATCATAATACGATTGCCGCTGAACAAGAGGCTTGGGACTATCGACTATTGACAATGCTCAGACGAATGGGCTCGTTACACGGCGGATTTAACCCTTTACCGTCGTCGTTAAGTACTCATATTTATTGTGGTAAAGTTGTTTAGAAATTATATTCAGTAAGAGAAACAAGCTCCAGATAATGTCCATTTAGACTACAATATTATAATATAGTAACTACTTTACTGTTAGATCTCTTTTCCGGAGACTGTTTAGGTACCACCGCAGCTCCTATTCCTGCCGACAAATAGTAACGAGTAAACATTACTGTCTTCCAGTTTTAAGGGCTGCACGCTAGTGAATTACTGGGGTAATTAGACAATACCTTACTCCTCAAGGCGATGAAAACAATGAGGTCCAATGTATACCATCCTAACTAGCGCCACGAATATAAAAATAAATTTACGCTTTACTGTAGTAAGTAATTGTTCCTTATCAATAGATGAAAGTCCAACATTCACAATGAAACTATATATTTGTACCTGAAGGTTAGCTGCGGCCAAACTCATAATTTCTATATTACTGCTTTTACAATACATAATTCAGTTCACAACAATATAAAGAAGAATTTAAAAGAACTGAAGACTTAAAAAAAGCACCCCATGATGATAATAACAACCAGGTGATCTATAAAGGAATTTCCGGCCTTCCTCCTAAAAAGGACTTCGGTGTGCAGGTTCTATTTAAGGATGCCTCCAACAGATGTAAGTTGAGGATTGTGTTGTTGGAAGCCCTAGATACCAATCTAGGGCTTCCAACAACAGAGACCTGCAACCAGTTAAGTTACTAGAAATATTAAGTGTCTGATCGTATTCTCTGTAGACAGATACATAATGATTTGAAAGAAATATTTTTTAAGAAAACTGGCAGAGAAAGTAGCAACCGATATACATATATAAATAATTATAATCTTTTGTTAAATATTTTGAAGAGATATGCGATAACTTATTCATTATAATTATCAATTACTATAGCTTACGACGATAAAAAGTCGTTTCACTTATAACCAGCTTAAGTGGTAATTTGTACGGTATTATCAGACGTTATGGGCCGTTACATAAAACTTTGAACGGTAATGTGTTGCCATTACTATGCCCCTGTAAAGGTGTCTTCGTTTATCCCCTGTCGTAATTTCCTATTCACGGGTAAAGGACGATATTAGGCGGATGTCTGCTTTAATGTTTTGTTGTTCGAAGATCTCGGAGAATGTTACCTTCGGCTCCATTTCTCATTGTAACGGTAATTAGAAAGGTGTTTCTGAGAAATTTGCTCAATCTATTGTCTTAGGTATTTCTTGTTAAGAAAAGCTTAAACTATTTTATAAATCAAAAGTCAGGAAAAAACCTCATTGATTAAAACACAATTGGTAAGAAAGAGTAGTTCCATATGTATATACAGTAACGTTCTACTGGTTTTCGTGAAGTGGAAATGTTTAGCGAATGACCAGCAGTGGGCATATATCGACTGATAAGGCACAAATGTAATACTAAAATAAGAATAAGTTAATACAATCTCAAATCTCTCTGATTATCCTAAATAAATAACTCGTTTGCGGGACTATTAATGCGCTATTACTAAATACCAAATTATGTATTGACTCTTCCAGAAAGTAATTTTAAGAAAATTGTTAAAGATATGCTATTTATTGGTATATTTATTTTATTACACTTTTACGATGCACAAGATATTAATGCTGTAATAGAATTAACCTTAGGAAGCAAGAGATATAGTAGGTAGGAGTAACAGCTAATGCATACATTACATTAAAAAAGCTTATGAGCTAATTGATTACTGGAATGATCGAATAGCTTAGTATACATCATGGAGCAACAGGTTCAAGTTGATACAGTGTAGCAATTATTGTTATTATAATAAAAAAAAAATTGCTGCAGATTTTTGCGCAGCCTCTCCTGTGACAGTTGAATATTTGGAAGTAGTGGTAATCTCTTATTCTATGACCTTCAGAAAGTGTTTTTTGAAATTAATTTTGAATAAATCAACTTGACTTTGACTTTAAAATTAATTTGACTTTGCTGAATGATTGAATATATACACAAAATTTTACATGATTAGATATGGTTGACTAAAAGAAAATGCCTGTAGGCATTATGCTTACCTTTTCCCTACCTCGTAAGACTACAGTGAAGTTTTTGAATAAAAAAAAACCATCAAACCGCGTCAGTAAAGTATGATAGGGGTGAGGAGATGAGTGAGTTTTAAGAGCTCATACTTAACTGGTGATATTCTGAACTTGACATTTCCGCTGGCGGCAACGCAATTACCTGCCACTTTTTTACGCCGCTGATTTATTTTCTCATTACGCGGCGTACAAAGGTGATAAAGCCTGAATTTTTTTTCATTGCATATAAAGATGACTATAAAAAATCAAAGGGTTTTATTTATTTATCTACTTTTTTTAATTACAAGTTAAATTTATGAGTAACACATCTGCTCTTAACAATGTGGTTCTAGTTCTTAGTGTTTAGTGACATGATCTGTATACAACTGCTGTAGAAAGAAAATTTACTAACAAAATTTTTGTTACTGTCTTATTATTTGAGATTCGTATGCAAAACATAGGATACCTTTTTTCAGTCGCGTTGAAAATCTTCACAGTTATACCTTGCTTCTGAGGGGAAGTTAGGGTTATGTGGGATTTATACCCACTAAAACCCCATCAGTGGTCATCCTCAGCGCAATGTGGAAGGCCCCGGGATCTCCTACGGTACTCACCGGTGCCTCAGCACTCTTGCTAAGCACATCGCGGGGAGAGCTGTTGCCTCCAGCATTAACAGTATGCTACGAATAATACGAGATCAATTCGTACTTATCGTTCGCCCCGGGCTCACTTAATGGGCATTGAGGGCCCCCACCATCAAGGCCCACAAAAGCCGAAAACCCTTTTCGTCGCCTTCTACAAATTCTATTCTTAATAGCCAGAGATTAAAACGCAAAAAAAGAGGATACCTACTACACATACTTCAAGTCTACCAGGAATTGAATTTACGGTTCACTCCAGTCCAGTACTGTAGTCATTTCGCTTAACAGCCATCGATCGATGTAGTGTTCAAGAATTCGCTGACCCAGCAAATAAACAAATCCTAGAGCTGACAACTGCTGGAGCAGCTTCTCAACGCGGATAAGATTTAAACAAACATTTTATCACAACTTGTCGTACTTATATAACATGTAACTTAAGTTTAAATTTCCTACCGACATAGCAGAAATATAAAAATGTTTGTACTAGTTTTCCGCTATCACTTAACCGCTGTGAACATTACAACTTAGTTTACTCTCGAGCGATTTCCCTTTTGTTTGTAATTAGGAAGTATCCTCATTTACTCGTAACAAATCTAAGGGTAACTTCGGTGTAAAATAAGAGGGTGATCACCGAGTCCAATTACCATCCAATTAACTTAAGCAAGCGAAAGCATTCAACTAAAATTGATGATGTTAGAATTAAAACTGCAAAGATTTACTTTTTTAATGCTTAGATAACTCAAAAGATCATATAAATTAAATTTTCTTAACAAGTTTGTAATATCCAAAACAATTTTATTAAAATTTTACTTAAGATGTAAAGATTGGATATATAAGTAAGTGGTCTTATTTTAATGATCTCTCCAGACGATCCTTTACGACTACTCGACATTAATATTTTAAGTTATTAAGTAATAAAATCGCCATCTTAAAGTTCTATACAAGAAAATTGGGTAGTGAATGCTCTCATTTCATTAAAATAGAGAAATTGGGATTTACATAAAATGTATTATCTTAGGGTTAAGTTTAAAGTTAAGATTTACAGAATCTTATACTTTGTTTGCTATCAAATTATGATTAAAAACCCCGAAAAAAGTTTTTGTAGCTTTTATCTTAAACATAATATTTCGGCTTTATTAAACTATAATTTATATAAAATTTCGGTTCAGCCAATATTAACATAGTTTATACGATGTAGGTACATAATACATAAATTTTTTTAACTGAATATATGTAACTATTACCAGAGACCATCTAAGTACCACTATAGCAAGTATGTTTGCCGCTGAAAAGTGTTAATACAGTGTGTGTGTGTGTGTCCTATAAATATATATATGTTATTACAGTATTCACCCAAAGGACACTCTGCTAATTACTAAACGAGGCTCTGGCTCCTCACCAACCTGCATTGGACCAGGGTTTTGGTTGATGGGCCATTAGTTATTATTGGGAGATGCCTATGTCGAGCAACGGACTTCTATCGACTGATGATGATGACTCTATTCCAGTTTAAAGGCTTGTGGAATTGAACTGGTTATCCAAGTTTCTTTGTCTATAGTTGATAAGAGAATGTCAAGTGTCTAACTCATGTTTTCATGTCATTTAAAAATTTTATCTTAGATAAATTTTTGTCATACCGGTAACATTTAAATTTAACCAATTTTCCATACTTTGTAAAAGTTTTTTTAACATGTCATAGTGTTATAAAACAATGCTCTACATGCCTGTAACTGACTTACATACAGTACCTTTTCTTATATTTTTTAATATTAACCTCGAATGTTTTGTTTGTATTGGTGTTGGTGTATCTGATAAATAAAATAAAAAATAAGTTACTAAAGTAATAAGGCTTATAATGTTTAAAAGCAACGAGCACAAAATCGATATCTAAAAACGTCCTAACAATAACATATGAGAAGTAATAAAATCTCTACTTAAAATTATTAGGGAAACTCATAAGAGTTTCCAAGTTTCCATTATACATATAAAGTTATCATACGGAAATTGAAAGTTATATTTAGCTTATAAAATATCATTCCTTTCAGTTCATTTGACGTTGAATTTTGGAAGTAACGAGGGAGTTAATTTTGTATAATGCCTTTTACATATAATTTTAACTCGTATACTTTATAATAAGAAAGAAGTATTAATATTAAGTAATATTTAATTGATTTTTTCTTAAAATATTAGTTTATACTAAATCTTCAAAGGGGCTTAAGAGGTCCCACAAGCCTTGAGAATCATACCAACGGCTCTAGCTCCCTACTAACTCGCATTGGGACAGCGTGGTAGGAGATAGCACAAAAACATCCTACTACTGGGGGAGAAATATATCCAACAGTGGACCTTTATCGGCTGATGATGATGAAATCCTCCAAAAATCAATCAATTAATCACTACCCCATAAACGTCCACTGCTGAACATGGATCTCTCGCAAAGATCTCCACCCCAATCGGTCCTGCGTTGTTTGCATCCAGCGGTTTCCCGTTACCTTCACCAGATCTTGAAATCCTTTCAGCACTGCGTTTATCGGTAACAAACATCACTCCAAAACCTTACTGTCCCATGGGCCGTCAGTCCGTCAAACAGTGTGCAAGCCCATTGCTAATTGACTCTAGCAATTCTTAAGGCTGTGACGGTGACCCTAGTTCTTATACAGACCTCCTCATTTCTGATTCACGCAGATATACTCCGAGCAAAGTTACTTCCACTCTCAAAATACCAGCCTGATAAATTATATAAACAGCAGTAATCATTTTTAAGTTAATTGTAAGACAGAATCTAATTAATCATCTGAATCGCAATCGTTATGACTGGTCCCTTTATAATTACAACGGTCTCCCGAAGTTTTGTTGTTAGATCCAGGCAATTATAACTAACTGTTTAAAAGTACTTTTCTGTTGTTTTGTGACCTCTGTTTCGGTTTTAATATACAGTATAACACAAACAGATTTCACTGGTAATAGATCCACTGTTGCCGGAGACTGCAGTTCCTATTGCAGCCGACAAACAGTACTGTGTGCAAACATTACTGTGTTCTGGTTTGAAGGGAAGTAAGCTATTGAAATGACTGGGGTAGAAACTTAATATATACGTCTCAAGGTGTCTAGCGCAATTTGAGGTTGTGTATACAAATCCGATTTGGGGTAGCGTGATGGAAGATGGTCAAAATCCCTCTATTATTGGGGGAAGCCCATCTCAAACGGAGGAGGTGTATCGGATGATGATGATAATGAAGTATACCATTTTAACCAGCGTCATGTTATGGGCAAGCGTATATTACCATTAGGTGAACCTTTCGCTTTCTAATAGGATAATAAAAATCGTCCAAGTAGGTAGTCTAAGATCAGGGGTGATATAACCCACATATTTAACAGAAAATAGTTTTTTCTTTAATAAGAACTATAATAATTTCTATATTAATTGTAGTTACTTTAAAGGTTTCACCGTTAAAGAATTTAAACTCATAAAACAACTAAACAAACTATAAACATTAATGAAAACAGATTCATTGCGCGAACAGTTTCCTTTAAAAGTTTGATAATAACAAAAGAATTGGAACAATAAGTAAGGTGTATAATTATACTCGTCCAGTCTAACAACCGCTGTAATTATCAATTTAATAAAGAAAAGGGAAGTTTTAATTTTGAAGATTTGTGATTTTTGTTCTCTGAGTATTATTTCTCTGGGAAGTTGTCGTAATTAATGAGCGTAAAGGTCAACTTAAATATAGACTTAAATCTTCATTTCACTTCTTTTTATCAGCGATTAACGGCTCCTACTGTACATAGACCTCCCTAATAGTGGCAAAATTTGGACCGTTTCCCACCACGTTGGCCTAATGTGAATTGGTAGGGATAGACTTAAATATATAAATAAAAATGATCATTATTCGACAAGGTGAAGAGGTTAGGAAAGCGTTCACCTGATGGTAAGTGATACGCTTGCCTATAACGTGGCGATCGTTAAGATGGTATACGGAACCATATCGCGCTCGTCGCTTTAAGACATAAGTTGTTAAGTCTCGTTAACTTAGTAATTTCACTAGCTTACGTCCCTTCATACCCGTTACATTGATATTTGCTACTGTTTTCCGGCTGTATTATGTTTTATGTTTAAGGACCTACCTAGATAGTTTCCGGCAGAGACCTATCACCAGGATAATCAGGATATCAGGCTGTGGGCCCCGCGGTACGCGTGCCCAGGATCAGAGGATACGTCACAAAAGACGAGTAAGCGCTAATATCATCAGAGAATATAATCATCATCAAAGTATCACTAACAGCACTCTTTTATTATTAACAGAAGAGCACGTCGTTTTCAAAGTATACATTGATCTTCTATCATTACTACGCTGCAGTACAGCTTTGATGTGTAAATTGGTATCTCATTCTATTGAGTTAAATAATAGTTGAACGAACAGCACACCTGCTTCACTTAGACATGTCGATTCTAAGTTAAGGTAATTACAGATGAATTGAAGCTAAGTTTTCTGCAATAAGGATGTTTACTAGTGACGAGGTCTAACTGCCTTCACAGAGCAGCAACTAACAGCTTATTCAGTAATGTAGATTCTTGATTCAATTCCAGTGCGACGAGATAAGCAAGACGTTCACCTGATGGTAGTAAGACACTTACCCATAAGGACGTGGCACTGGTTAATATAGTATATACAACATCACTTTCCGCTCGTCGCCTGCAGACATAAGGTGTTAAATCTTGTTGCCTAGTAATTAACTATAACCCAACGTCAAAAAAACGAAATATTTTATAGTAACTTAATCTAAAGTCACCCGCGCCCCAAAAGGTTGAACCGTCTTTATTCTAGTAGTAAAGTTTTAGTTCGTAAGTTAGCTAAGTTGTTTTACATTGAGGTACATAGCATGATTATACCATACAGCGTGGACTGATCTGATGAAGATCAACAGTGGACAGTGATAGGCATGATGAATAGTTCATTTTATATAGGGCAGTAACATAAGCTTAATAATATTAGTAAATAACGAGTTGCCTGCTTGTAACGCGTGTTGAAGCTATACCCTAGTGCATTCAGCTTCAGCTGTATACTGCAACTAATGACGTAGATATTTTATTACGAATATCGATACTTTAAATTCAATTTAAACTCATACCATATTTTTTTTAGTTAAACTTGCGATGGTGTGAGTTGAATTCTATGAAACGAAGTGAAATAATTAATATAATTAAAATAAGTATTCAAAGGGTTAAGTTCTTCTTTATAAGAGAATACAGTAAGGTGTTTCTATATAGTTTTTCTATCTTTCGTCTCCTCTTAGTGCTATGGTATGTAGCGTTCCCTTTGAATTCTGTGAAAACTAGTCTCCATGCTGTATACTAACTATTACAAGAAAATATATAAAGGTAGATAGGATTTTCTAAGCTATAGTACATCAATCACAATAAAAATTGTCTCTGCTTAACACAGTTTTTGTAAGAACTTAAAATGGTACATAAACCAAATATTTAATAACACAAAAATCTCGAAATTATAGTTTGAATATAACTAATAACACTTTTATTTTATTTGAGTAACCTTTGTTTAAATAAGAATTATACAGAAACTGTGTGAGCCTTTAATGGAGTGCGACGCCAGACAAGCATATACGTTAAATTAATTATACCCATTTGATTTCATATTGAATAGTTAAATTAGTCTTAGATATTTGATTATTATGCTGATGATTTGATAATTAATCATCATCTTTACAACTTATGATAGTATATATTAAAAACATAGGCAATATAAGAATATCAGAGAAAGTTAAAATGAGTTTAATGATAACTGGACACTGACTGTAGCAGAATTTGTTATATTTTTCTAGTATCTATTTATTCGTTCTTTCAATTTATATTTAATCAAAATATAAATAGATTTTGTTTTAAATACCTAGTACAGCTATGGTAAATAGGCAATTATTAGTGCATTTTCTGCTCTGTGGTCTGCTGCTGATAAGTATAGGATATATATATAAAAAAGGAAGTGGTTTAGTGTTTGTATAATTATAACAATGCTGCTGGTGGGGATCACGGTTCTCATAGAAGACTTGCTTGGGTCCACAAACAAACTGAGGCAGTTCTAGGAAGCACTAATTCCTTTTAACCCTGTCTATAAAAAAGCATAGTTTCTTTAGATTCTTCCGCTGTGTAAAAAGGTTAGTGTTTATTCTAAATCAATGCTAAGACTAGATAAGTTCGTAACTAATCAATAAGATTTAGTAAAAATATATAAAAAAAACTATAATATCGATATTAAGTATGATGTTGGACATCACTATTTGAGTGGAGAGCGCTCGAGGCGGGTCGTGGCCTACGTACGTTTCATTTGTCTCGACGTAGCCTGAATTGTCTTCGCCTAAGCCCAGCTCCTAGGCTACCTAGAAAACTAGGCATCTTGGTAATAACCAAGTATACAATAGTATAAACATACTTACGTTGTATATATAACGCTCCCTAGTTTTATGAGAATAACAATATTTTTTCATAGAAATATAACTGTAAAATAAAACGGGAAGTATGAAATTAACTTGACCAAAATTTTTTTATGCGACGTGATGAGCATGGCATTCACCTGATGGTAACTGTTTCCCTCGCCCATAACACTGTGTTGGTTAAGATGGTATGCAAAGCACCACATTGCCATGAGACATAACTTGCTTAGTCAAACCGGAACACAGTAACGCTTGCACAGTACTGTTTTCCGGCTGCAATAGGAGCTGCGGTGATTCATAACAAGAAAATCTGTAGCAACGGAAACTTACCACCAACACGAGATTAATTTTTATAAAATAGCAAAAGATTTTAACAGATATCAAACTTAACAATTATAATACTTTCTGTTTTACTCTTCTGTAAGTAGACCATAGAAAAAGTAAAAGAGTTTATTGGTTATAGCTTAATTAGTGTCCACTATCAAATACTAATATGCTACTTACCATCAAGACAATATCCTCTTAATTATAATGGCATTAAACCTGTGTAAAAATAGGTCAATAAAGTAATGCCGTATACATATAAGCGTGTCTCGCGACTTGCCCATGTTTGCACTAGGTCATACCCACTTCTTGGCAACCTGGAGGGAGTTATGGCATTAAGTGATTGTTCAAGTTGTTTGCTGGGTCAACCGCAGCGAATTATGTGTATTAAGTTACTACGTTATAATAGCCCCCGTGACACAGCGAGTATGAAAGCAAATAGATTTGTAGACTAGAGATAACTGATTTCACCCTCATACTATAAATCTGTGTTCTATATGAGATCTGGGTTATTCTAGACACGAACCCAGTCCCTACTTCAATCTTATTTTCAATTAATGCCTTATTGATAAGATAAATTGCAACATATAACCTTATTCCAAGGTGGTAGTTATCTAATCAATTTTCAATCTGATCTAAACCCATGTCGGCTTGATATGATTTACGGACAAATATATTACGCGAATGTTATATGTTGTTGAATATTAGATGCGAAAAACCATCATCACACTGAGGCCTATGTTAAAAAAAATATCAAAGCCTCAATAAAATCTAGTATAACGATTGGATCTAAAAACACAATTAAGAAAATCCCATCTGGATGGCGCAACCCATTCGACTCAGATCTAGGGTACGGAGAGGCTGTGAAATAATCTCCATGAAAACAAATCCCGAGTTAAATCGACGTCTTATGCCGTCGTATACGTGATAGGAATTAAATAGAAGCTACTGGAAAGCCGACACGAGAAACGGGGCCCGGTCGGCCACTTGAATGACAAATCGGTCAAAGGAATTCGCCCCCATACAAAATGGAACTGATTTCGTTTTCTTTTGATGTATACGCTGATCGTGGTTGAAAGAAGCGGAGCCAGCTATCCGATTCGTTACCAATTCTCTTACGACCGGATCGTTAAGTTAAGGAAAAGTGTGTAATTCCCGCTGGCCGAGTCCTACTGAAGAATTAAATCTGACTGTATTTCACCCTGATTTTTTTATACAAAAAGACTAGGATTCATCTGAACGAAAGTGGTAAGTCTGTCCACAACAACGCGACGTTGAATAAAATTATATACACAGCATTCACTTAGTAATAGGTCTCTTTTGTTGGAAATTGTTTAGATAGGTATTACCGCAGCTCCTATTTCTGCAGCTACAAAATAATGTGCTAACATCATTGTGTTCCGGTTTGAACGGTGTATGCTTGTGTAATTACTGAGGTTACAAGATTTAACACCTTATGTGATGTAATGAATACTATCTTAACCAGCGCCAAATTATTATAAGCAGACATATCACTTACCATCAGGTTAGCCTTGCTTAGAAATAAAAAAATTAGAGTATAAAGTCTAGTTACTTCAGTAATTGCACTCGTATACAACACCCTTCAAACCGGAATACAGTATTTTTTGCACTACTGTTTACCGGCTGCAATAGGAGCTGTAGTGGTAACAGATACTTACCAGCAGTTGAAACGACGAATAAAACAAAACTTGATCCTACCACCTATCCACTTACCCAGAGTGATACTTAGATTTGTATTAAACTATTACGTATGAATATATTTTATTATAAGCATGTTAATTAATTACAGAACCTAACAATCAGAGAAGTTATTAAATACAAAACGTATACCATCATGTTATTAAGATGATTTATTTATAATGAGCAATAAAGAGTGAACTACCTTACTCAAGGTTGAAGATTATTTACAACCAAGGACTCCTGTACCAGAAGTTACAACTGCTCCACCACACATTACTGATTACAGAGGTTTTCTAAAGCTCTTTACATTTGACTTTGATCAGCTTAGCGACAATTACATTGGAAGTCTATACTCCGATTAGGAAGTAAATGCCTTTTACTTCAATTATCTATCATACCATTTTCCTGTAAACGGAGCTCTCCTATTATTTGTAATCATCATAAAATATGAGCTATTTTTTGTCTTAGCTACTATAAGAGCAGAATGATTATTAATGTTAGATATAGACATTTTGTATTTATTACCTAATGACAATGTTAAGTCTAATTACTCCTTTATTTCTTAAACAGAATCCATTATACTGTAAGGTAAGTAACCTTGCGGTAGTTAAAAGATGGTTTCCAGTAACAGAGACCTTTTTGTGTAATAAAGGAAATCTTCAAATGATACATTGCTACTGAGGGTTAGTCCAGTAAAACCCTCTCGTTGATTAAGACCATCCAGGATATCCGGCGAAATGCAATTGGACCAGACCATCATTATCATCATTTCAACCGATGGACGTCCACTGCTGGACTTAAGTCTCTTGTAAAGTACTCCACAGACCAACATAAGAATTACCTTATAATTTGAAATTTTGGATATTGCCACCTTTTCATTTCAGGATCGATTGAGATGAAAATGTATTGTCTAGGCTATTCCTAGACAAATCTGGATCAAATTCTAGATACGTGTTATTTCTATTTTATTACCTATACATCTTATTACTTATATATCTTATAACTTCGATAACAGTGAAAGTTTTCTTTCTATCATGAAGAAATAACGTCTGGTGGTAAACTATACTTATGCTTATATAATCAAGATCTGCTTATGATGTTTACACAGCGTTACATTACACTCATCACATTGTGATATATGATAAGAGTCGTTACTCCAGTAATTAAATTAATTACAACGCCATTCAAACTTTACATTCAATGCGTACTCCTGATCAATTGGTATTACACAGTGTATGGTTCTTTGTTAATACGATTCTCGTTCTAAATAAATTTATAGTATCGATATGTTCGTATAATTTATTATTTAAACAAATGTTCAGTTTTCTTGTAGTAATAATTTCAATACAATTAAATTCTTATTACCCCTAACATACTATTAATATTTATCGATATTGTTACTTATTAGTTAAAACAGTTAAACAGTAGATAACAATAAGAAACCTACAACAAATCAACAGAACATTAAACAATTATGTTAATAATATTTTATAATCATAAATAACATTTTCAAAATCCTGTAATATCGTAAAAATAAAAGGTTATTGAAGTTAATATGTTTTATTCGCTTCTATTATATTATATTACACGGCGTTCGTTTAGGTCCATACAAATCGTCGACTACTCAGAAATACATTATACATACTCCTTTTTTGTCAATCAATGCCTTTTCTTCTTTACTCGTGATGACTTGTAATTGGCCTTTCGTACTGTTTATGTTATTTCCCTGTATTAGCTGATCTTATGAAAATACTGAATAGGCTTTGCATATATATTAAAACTACAGATAGAATTTTAAAGCAGATGTGAAGCGGTCAGTATATATATGTACTATTATAATAATACTTTAATAATATGTACATATTTGTAACAGTTATATCGTTAGAAGTACAAAAAATCACAATGCTACATATCTATGGGCGCTCGATAGTGCTGCCATCTATCACAAAACGTTTTAACTAAATTTTGTGGAGTAAAGGGTAACATATTACACCTCTCGGGAAACAAGCCAGTCTCACCAGTTCTTTATGCAACTATGACTATCCCTTTCTTCCATTTGATGATAATTATCCTTATAGAACAATTGTAATCATACTTTACGTGACCAGGTCAATAAATTCTTCACTTTCATAGTATTTTCAATGTTTATATTTTAGCCGTTAGTTAATTTTGATCGTCTCGTCTAGGACCTTACTCTAAG
>DWLS01002770.1:0-17291 GCA_018246255.1 Pachliopta kotzebuea | reverse complement strand
CTCGCGGAGTCCGGATCCGCGAGCGCAGGGTCCGATGAAGCTTTCACGGCCATAATGGTGGCCGAAAGCATCGACATGACCCGAAAAAAAAAAAAAAAAAGTTGTGGTTTGCAAGTACGCAATGAAACCTTGAAGGATGATAATCAAAGTTAGTCTGTAAACGATAAACAAATTAACTTTATACAATAATACCTATTTAAGATTGTATCCTCTTTTAAATATATGTAATTCCCAAAATGGTGTACACAGGACAACATCGTATTTGTCGTCTATCTGTTCGCTTAGTGATTAATGTAGAACTTCACGTTCTAAGCCCGAGAACCTGAATACTTTTAGACGCATTCTACAACAGTCAGGATTTACCTTAGTCCTATTTTTAGTAGCTCGAGTTTCCAGGAGGAAGGCTAGAAATGGCTACTTACAGAAAATATGTTAATTTATTAAAAATTTTAACTACTTCACCGCGTGGAAGAAATTTGTCATTTTGAACTGTCCAATGCACAAATCCTTGAGCAAACTACACAAATGCAAGCTGATGACAACCATCATGCTAAGAAAAGTTGCAGCAGATAAATTGGTTTGACGATGTAAAGGTGTGGACTGGGCATGAATACCACCAGTGGAGAAAAATTGCTGAACACCGGATTACCGGTATCTCATGAAGACAACACGGTATTTTGAGATCATGAAAAATGGCAACGAAACGAAATGCGGTCACGTCAAAAATGTATTCGCCAGGCGAGGAAGTATCTTCCGTGTGACTAATTCGCGGAGGCCAACTGGAGGCCACAGCTCGTGCAGATGCCAAATACACGGCGCTTCCGTAAACACATTGCAATGATGTCGAGTGAATTTAGAAAAGTGTACGGCGGGACAACATTTTGTATGCAAACGACGATTGAACCATCATTCACTGTTGCGTTGTCAATTTAAAAAGGTTTTTTTTTTTATTTATCCTATTGTTCTTTTCAAGGTAACTTTTTATACGCTTCCCTTGTTAATACAAGTATTTTAAGTATCAAGAACAATGTGAACAAAGGTCGGGACAAGTCAAATTATTATTTATTGTAATATAACGGAAATTGTTGGTCGCAGCTGCTTTGTATAGAAAATACTTTAGGGATGAGACAGAGGATCTATCACAAGTAACCAGCCCTAGAGATCATAGAAAATTAACATAATTTTATGTACGCAGCAAAGCAGGAGTAGCTTTGGAATTAAAATTATAAGGCATTGTGTCCAGAGCTACATAAATATATAGGCATAGCGATGTTATATATAGATGTATGTTTCGGTGTATCCGGCTGTAATTTAAATTTTCTCTTGATTATAAACTATAGTTTCCCACACACGGTGTCTGAAGTCCGTGGACATGGCGTTCGTTATATCGTGGTACAAATTTAACTTTGCACTTTGTAGACTGAATATTTAGAGAAATCACTAACTAATACTAAGAACTTCAACCGAACAAATAGCCTTGCGACCAGTAAAGTTATATTTGCATGCTCTTTCCCAGTCCCACGTAAGTTATTACACAGTAGAGTCATTGTTGCTTGAGTCGTTTAATTGACACGTATCAAAAAGTTCTCTTCACGTTTTAGACAAAGCTGTTTTCAGACCCCTTTTTTTTCACATATGTTATCTAACTATGACATTTCTTAGTTATAATGAATTTTTATTACAGTTATAGTTGATAATTTAAAAACTGTTGTTAAAAATAAAATAGTACCCATGTAATGTACCTTTATTAAAACGAATCGTTGACACAGACACGTTACACCGCCATAATTTTTTAGTTATTTAGAAAATTCTTGTTCACTTCACTTTTTTAAATATTCTATTATATCCGCCGCGATATTTATTAAACTACCCTTATAACTACAAAGAAATTATTGAACTGTTTTTACTACTAAAAGGTGGAAGAATTCCTCGGTACAAGAGATTCTGGTCCACTAGTGGTTTATTATGTAATTGCTAATACTTCCGTCTGCCAGCACGTCTTTTCCTATTACCTTACTCGTCGTGATTAACTACAGCAAGCTGTATTACTTATGACGCATAACTGATAGTGCAATATGGAAGTCTGCATTAGCTTCCGGTCATGTTGATACCTTGGAAACAAAATACTAACTGTCCTAAAATGTGTGTCGTATTTGATAGTTTTTGACCTCAAAATTCCATAAATTAAAAGTGTGAATTGTTCGTGAGGTACTCGCAAGGTTATCTACCAATTCGTCATGAGTTCAGGGCTGTGAAAGTAAATCGTGAAGTAGTAAATAAACAAAAAAATTGGTTACTGTAGGTAATTGTAAATGACGACACTACTAAAACGTTTCGTGTAATTGAGTAATAAATAACTGTTTTTGTACCATTGAGGTCCGATTATGGGGTCACTGCATATGGGAGTGTTAGGAGAGTTAGTTGGATTTTTTAAATGTTGGCGGAGACCATCTAGATAGTTACTACCGCTGATTATATTACTGCCGCCAAAAAGGAACTGAGTAAATATTATTGTATTCCGGTTAGAAAGGTGTTATAAGCTAGTTAAATTACTGGAATAACGAGACTTCATACCTCATGTCTCAAGGCGACTAGCGCAAAGTGGTGTTGTGTATTCCATCTTAAACAACGCCGTGTTGTTATGGGCACTCACCATCACGTGAAAATCTCTTTCATCTCGCTTTGTGAAGTAAAAATAAAATACTGAAGTGAGCCTAGTCAAACCAGTAACAAATTATTTCATTTAAAAACTTTATTTACACACAAAATGTACAAAAGGCGGACTTAATGCCAAAAACCATTCTCGGCCAGACTGATAGGGGTTTACATAAAAACACAAGTATTTTTGTTATTGATGTTTACATCCTGGATAACTTTCCATCATGTTAAATAAATTTTAAAGAGCGGTTACATATTAGTATCGGTGGTTTGTTTTGGGAAAATATGTTTAAATATTAATGAAACTTTCTTCCGCATTCCACACCAACAGCGTGGTACGTGAAACCCAATTGGTATGAACAGGGCACGAGATGGGGACAGGTTGTTAACAGTTATACACGCGTAGCGCGTCACGTACGCATCGAGTTGTTTTTGTAGGACAAGGGCGAGTTTAGACGTTTCGGCGATGACGAGATGGCGTTCTAGAAAAACCCAACTGGTACAACAATAACGGTTGGGCAACAGGAAACTAGACGCTGAAGGGTTACACAAACAACATGACCATGGGTTACTGCTGGGCTATGATTAACAATGTCGTTATTTTACAACAAGGATATATGATTAATCTAAAAGATATAACGTGTCTCATGTTTCTTTTTTATAAAAAACTTAAGGTAGAATCAATATAAGAGTGAACTGTGCAGTGCCATCAAAAACATACAATGTTTACTGGCACCAAGTATGGTTAATGTTTAATTTCTAAAATATAATAATGTGTAATAAATAAAAAAAAAAATTAAATAAAAATACGGATCTCTTTTGGTTGTTATTTTCTAACTGCGGATAATTTTTGCAGCACTTGTTTCTGTAACCAAAGTCTGCTTCAAGGTATTTTATTGCCAAATTTCGATAATGTAACTGTTATGTGAAAAAACTGATTATACATACTTCCTTTTCTTAAAGTGCCTCTCCGCTACTGGAGACTGGCTGTCCGAAAATTTGTACTTATCTTCAGTCACATCGAACCAGTTGCTCTGCCCTGGTGATATCGGTTCATTCCTTAATGTTCACATACTAGGGTGTAGTAATATTATAAAGAATTTAAAATGAAGCTCCAATATTAAGTTAGTACTACAGACACAAAAAAAAAATAATCGCCTTAGTGCTATTTTAGGTTTTAATGTACCTAATCCAATAATTCAAGAACTTCGTATGATCGTCCGGTTTGAAAACGATATTGATAAAAATCATATTAATATGTAAAAACCAAAATAATTGAATAAATGAATTTCTGCGTATTTAATCGATATTTAGTAACATTATCCTGTTATAGTGTAAGTGTTCTCCCGAAAACGATTAAATCTTTCGCCTCGCTATTATTAGTATGTTGTATCATCATAAAAATTGTATATCGTAAAATTCAGACCTTAAGAAGAAGGAGTGTATGAAGTAGTCTTTGTTCATAAAGCTTGATTTATCGAAAACTAATCTTTGGTTTACGTATAAAAAAGTTTGGCAACTTTTCAAACATTTTCTATTGCTCTAAAACTCGCCAAACATTTCAAATATTCGTTTTCACAAGTTTTGAGTTATATTTGGCATAAAGAAATATTTCTTCATTAAAATAATATAATTAGAAAACTTTCCTGCCTAATTTAGATTAATTTATGCATGAAGTAAATTTTACTCTGGAAGTGACAAATCAATTTAACGTTTAACAAATTTTATGAGATTTCTTGTTAAGTTCTTGGTAGATTTATAAACATCTAGTTTTCACGGCCTTCAAGATTTACTAATTTGTACCGAATATTAAAAAGATCATTTCGAAGATACATCATCATAATTAGAGATATAAATGTTTGATACGTTATCAAGTTGACATATTATTTTTAATTACAACAAGCGGCGATAAAAAAAAATGTCAAGGAATACATTGTATTACTCAAGGTTTTATCCGAATGTAACATTTTCATGTGCCTAATTATATATAAATGTTTTATTATGTATTTATGAAATTACCAAACAAAGTAAATAATTTTTATATTAGATATTATAATATTATTATAGAGCAGAAAATATTGAAGTAAAATAAATATGAAATGAGATATTGTAAAGCGGGGAGTGAAATCTGAGAAAGAAGAACAATAATGTAAAGAAAATACGGTATGAAAGAAAACCAGGTTAGAGATAAAAATAAGACCCCCGCTCCACATAAACGGGAAGAACGATTACAAAAATTGTACATTACAATTTTTGTAATCGTTTCTCCGGTTATAGGCGTGCCGGCTAATTTTGAAGTCTAAACACAACGACGAGGTACTCTCACTTAACGGACTTATTATGAGGTGCATCCTTCAAATAAAAGTTTAGCGATCACAGAGAAAGCTATTAGTATCTAAGAGACGGTGAACTGCTTTCACTGTAGTGGAAGGGACTAGGATGGCGCATTACTCGCATACAGTCACTTTCCTCTCTCTGCTGAAGTATATAGGGTCCAGCCTCTTTTAGCGAGAGTACATCAATCTTAAAAAAGGTAACCTCTAACATTTCCTTCTAAGAAATAAAATAATTTTGTTATATTGAAGATACAAAAAACGTTTAAAAAGTTTAATTTTTTTTATATATTTTGTTGGTAAATCATGCGCCTGCTCAAACAACGTGGCTGGTTAAGTTGGTATACGCAGCACCACATTGCGCTCGTCGCATAGGGACGTAAGGATGTTAAGTCTAATTACCCCAGTAATTTCATTAGCTGCAACACTCTTCAATCCAGAACACAGCATGTTTGCACACATTCTCATCTCCAATTTTAGTTTTTTTTTTTACGAATGTATAGGTTAATGCTTGACCACGATCCCACCTGGTGTTTAAGTGAAGACGTGGTCGATGATGGTAAAGCGCATTAACCTAGCAAATGCCTATTCACTCTTTTCTTGAAGACGCACACATCGTAATTGGACGGGAACACTAGTAGAGTTAATTTATAGAATAATCAAACGATTGTAATGAAAATACTTTTATAGTAACGTAAACAAGATCCCGCGTAAATATGGCGGGCATGGCTAACAAAATGGCGGTGGTGACCTTGAACCGATGGGGGTTGGCGCGTCGCGTGTGGATCCGCCTCAGCTTATCGATTTCCACGTCGCTTGACGAAGCTTCGAAAGTAAAAGTCTACGGAAAAAAAAACCTAATTCCATTGTTTTGACGTACCGCATTCGTATTTCTTTCTATCCGACAACAATAGGGATTTTCATTTCTACGCATATCTTTTTAGTAGTAAATTTTCATAGTTGAGTTGTAAAGAAAACACTTTGCATAATTAACGGGAGAAAAATTAAATGATGGACTTTACAGTTGTTACACGTGAGAGATCTTTGGAATGATAAAATGTCTACAATATCATATAATGTAATAATCATAAGACGTAGTGCACGTATAAATTGTTATTATCAATATCTCCATCAACAGACTGGGGTAGTTCATAGCTGGAGATTAGCTCTGAACTTGGGAAAACTTGAAATGTAGAAAAAGTTTGGCGATTTTGATTGATGAAATTTTGTTATTATATTAATTCTTTAAATTATAAAACATACGTAGCAAAAGTTTACAAAATTTCACTGTACAGTGTTACACCAACAATGATATAATCGTAAATAGCTAGTCCACAAATATTGAAATTGGTTTTAATTTTGGTTTTATTTATACGTACATAAAAATACCTAAAAGGGTGGTACAAAACAACCCACGGGACCGAAGCCAACGTCATCTACTCGTGGTGCACCCTGCTTATCAACAAACAAGGTTCCTCACCAACCTGCATTGGGCCAGTGTGGAGAGACGGCCCAAATCCCCTCATTATTGGAGAAGGCATTACCCAGCAGTGGATGTCTATCGAGTAATGAAGAGGATGAAGATATACATACCGTTAATCAACAGCATATAATTACTAAATTACCTGAAATGTAAAAGAAAGTCAGAAAACAATATAACAAAAATCTGAAAATCGTATTAGCAAGCATTTAGGGACTTCTGAAAACTGTTTAAGATTTTATTTAAAATTTTAAATTTAAACAACTTTATAAGATTTCTTTTATTTACGATTTTAGATAAACACTATTAAAATAGACAAAAGTACATATAAAGAGCTTTTACATGACCAAGCGACGAGGCGAACAGGACATTGAACTGGTGACATGTGATACGAGCATAACAATGAGGCGCAGGTTAGTACAGGGTGGACCATATTACCCATGTTGTCATAAATATAATAAAAACACCCTTCAAACTGGTAAACAATATCAACTTTATACCTATACACAGCAGATACTCCTTATGTAGATCTTAGCAAAAAAGATTTGCTACCAGTAAAAGAATTTTGAAATAACTAATAAGTTTCAAATTACAAAAGTTATTCAAAACAGACTTACGTCTAACTTAAACAATTTTCTAAACGTAAAATATTTTTAGGTAAGTATAAAAAATCGATTTAATCGTTTTCCACCTTCAAAAGGACGGTCAATTTTAGGTAGACATTACGGTCAGGTTAATAGACAAATCCTATTTCGATAAACCAATTACGTTTATAAAATCTTTAAGAAAGTGGATGCTTGACACAATACTAATATAGTGAGGAAAATTATACCACAATGTAAAATAGTATATATGTGTGTACTTATTAAGAATAGAAATATAGTACAATGTGATATTCTGACATGCAATGTGGTTAAGAAGAGCGAGAGGGAAACTCTTGAAGTGAGACAAACAATTTATTAATGACTTTAAATGCAGTATTGTTTGCATATTTTTTTATGACAAAAACTTCTTTTCTCGGGTGGGAAATCTTCAAAATTATGTTTCACTTTCTGGGGTGAAGTCAGGGTTATGTGGATATTATAACTCATTAAAATTCTCTCGGTGATCGTCATCAGTGTTTGAAGAGGTCACGGGAACTCTATAACGCTATGTTGGCATAGGCCATCCCTGTAATTGATTTATACAGTACCCATCACTCTCGCCTGCAAAAGAAATCTACGACCAAAATAGTTCTGTTCGGAATATCTAATCTAAAACTTAGTTATGCGCTCAACGTGCTCTTATTCACGTATGTTTAAATTATTAAACCTTGAAGGTCTATACTGAGTAGTGGGCGTCTTCCGGCTGATAATAAATGAACATGCATGAAATTTTATATTCAATGTCATTAACACGAAGCCCGTACTCTGTGATGGTAAAACGGAAATAAATTACATTGATATCACAACGTATGAACCACACCATACGGCGCCTCGCGTCCATTATCAGCAAACATTGCGATCGCGCTTATCAGCAGTAACTAATTGGTTATCAGAGGCAGCATACCGATGGAGTTGCACATTGGCATATAACTTACATTAGCGACACATGAAGTTGAAGCATGATTATTATTACAGTACCTTTTCTGCTCAATACTATCTAGTTGCTACGATCCCGTATTAAAATTCTACCGCCATAAAACATATGAAAGGCAGTGCATTCAGAACGCTTTACTATCCAAAATCTCATTGTAACTTGAGAAATTGACGTTAATGGCTAGTGTATATCAAAAATCGGGTTATATTAGTAAGTATTGACGATCGCTATTACAATAAAAATAACATCACTCGTATTCTTACTTTTTGTGGTCCTTATTTACCACTACAATGAATAAGATACGTTGAAGAAAAACTGTAAATATACTGTGGTATAATATTTTTTTCTAATAATTTTTAATGACTTCGAAACTAACTGCCTGGGGTTAGTATTAGACCGTAGCTCATAGAAGAATATTATTATTCTAAGTTAAAATATTTGTTAAAGAGAAAAACAAGACAGTCGTCAACATATCAATAAATTTTGCGTTTGTATTATTTCGTTCCGAACGGGACTTAGGTTCACTTAACGTATAGTTGGTACCTAGTAGATTTAATTTTTTTTTATAAAAAACAAAGAAAACATGAAGCTTTCGCTGCAGATGGCAATATTATTCGCGTTATGCGAAACAAAGCGGCGTGTGAGGAGGGAAGAGTTATTCGTGTTTGCAGTCAGTGAACTCCGCGCGCGATAAGCAACGCTCAAGGTCAACTTCATTGCGATGGAAATATCAAAACATGGCGCCTCAATGGAAAAAAGCCTTCTGAGATAACTAGTGATTATAGAAGTATCTCTTATCAGAAGGCTTTCTTATTCAAATGTATTCATAGTCAAAAAGATTGTAACGGTTAGAGAGTTTCCAAGATGCGTTAGGGAGTTTGATTTTAAAACATATGTTCTAAACTAGTAAAATTCAATATCAAATTCTCCAGCACTAAGCTCATAAACATTATATTTTCTTTTTCTTACTTCTTCTACCTTATTCTGTTGAAAATTTAAACAAAATGTAAAAATAAAGAATTATGAATTAAAGTGAAAATAAATAATGCGCAGTTGGTGTCAAGCAGAATTTAAAGATGTTAAATAGGAAATAGATATTGTAAAGTGGGGACTAAAGTCTAAGAGACGATATATAAGAGAAGAACAGAAATGTAAAGAAAATACGGTATGAAAGAACATAAACAAAACAAGAGCTTCGGCCTCATGTAATCGCAACGATACAAACAAAAAAACTTATTTTGTTTCCACACTAACGTGGTATATGTGAACGAGTGAGCTCTTTCTGTGTAGATTAGGCTTAACTACGTTACCTTACCTCAGGTCATTTCTCAAGTCCGTCATTCCATCATCATAATGTCGGAAACTATTCGAAACGGTAATAAATAATTAAATAAACATGATAAAGTTGCATGTGGAGCAAGAATATATAATGTATTAAGCGCCCCTTAGTTTCAAGTATAAGCGAAAATGAAAGAAATTTATACCAAGAGGCTGAAGCACAAAAATTGTAATGTAGAAACTTAACTATTATATTAAAAATCATAAACAACCTGATGTGTTAAAGGTTGTCTACTTGATAATTCTCGTTTTACAAGTATCGTGGGCATAACAAACTAAAAAAAACAAGACCGTAGTAGTGACGTCAATAAGATATTCATAACAGAAGATGTCCCGCCGCATATCGCGCGAAGGTCGAACCTGTTTATATATTGAGTGCATGAAAATTACACTGATAACGTTATCAGTATTTGCGATGATAATTTCAGTGTATATACCTCACACGGAGTTTAACAAGTAACTTGTATAATTACACAAACCGAGTTACGGGGGACACTTACACAACGGACACAAGGCCGTGCATTGCATGGCGTAACTATTGATTTGTGTATAACTATAACACTATACGATGTAAAATATTAAATATCAATAACAAATTAACGAACAAGTATTTGTTTGAACGTTAAAAACAATTTGTATGTAAAGATAATAACTAGTTTTAATCATTATCATACACACACATTTTCATTTCTATTGGTGGTAGGTCTCTGTTGCCGGAGACCGTCTTGATAGGAACCACCATAGCATTTCTACTGTCAAATAGTAATTTACCAATATTACTGTGCTCCGATTTGAAGGGTGTTGTATGATAGTGAAAGTAATGAAGTAACGAGCTTTAACATCCTATTGTATCAAGGCGACGAATGCAAGGTATATTATTTACCTCCGTAATAAGCGCCACGTTGTTATCAGGTGAATGCATAGCTCATATGTTAAATACGGACCCCTAAGTCGTCGTTGCCCGCAAACTATTTTACTTGCATAAATCAACGGAATATCGCCGATGCTGCCTTTCCTGTTGCTGGTCGTCGTCTGCACAATTGACGTCAATTGAAACGGACCGCTGAGTCAGCATAATTTATTGTAACAGCCAATTAAACAAAAGAAATCACTCCTGTTTCTAACTTATTTTATAATGTAGATTAAATATTTGTTACTTAGTATGGAAGATTCATTATTTCACACTTCGAATAGGTTTCACTTATCTTAGCATGTAAATTTTGGTCTTTTTTTCAATTCTGCAATTGCCGGTTACGTAATTCGTATCATGGCTTCGTCAATCATAAACCTGTTTAAGAAAATAATAAAGAGGCGAATATACGAGTGTTTTTTTAAGAGAAATAAAGTAATTATTATTATACAAAATAAAATAAAGCTAATGTATTTAGAAGTCATTCAGAAACTTATTGAAAAATTAAAGAGAAGTTGTGGTTTTGCTGAGTAAAATATTCTCTCAGAAAAAAATATAATATTTTGGTGTATTTAATATGAAGTGGAGATCAGACGGAAGCGTGTATGGATTCTGTAGAGATATTTATAAACGTTCGCGAGTGCAGGGTTTATGGTAGATAACGTGTGAGTGGGGCAACCTTACCGGTAGCGCGTGCTCGGCCACGTGCCCGCTGATCGATGGCCCAATGAAATAACAAGCCGATATAACACAAACAACATTAAACAGACTACACTAGCGAACACACTTTACTTACTGGCAATGCACTGAACATATGTTAAAGTATATATACAAACATTTTATGGCCGAAAACGACCTCAATTTTACTCGGCATTAAATGACAATGAATCCGTAGATGGAGAACCCGGCTTGTACAAGATACAGGCTCTCATATGTGCTGCAGGAAGACTGTGCTGTTATGGCGGCAGTTATGAGAGTTGAAGAAATAAACTCTTTATTGCTCACAATATGTTACAGCGAATAAACAACACATAATATATACCAAAGTTGGAACTAGGAATCAAATACGTTTTTTTTATATAAAAGTAACTATGAGAATTCTTATCAACCGATAAACGCCCATTGCTCGACACAATCTTTCTCTAAAGAACTCCACTTAACTAAGAATTCTTACTTTAGAATGATCACAGAAAAAAATTGCTCATAAATTTATGAAAATTTAAAGTTTAAAACGAAGTACCCATACATTTGAAATCAATAGACTTTTCAGTAGGTTACATTGTACTGAAAATTTCCTTTTTACTATCTATATTTGATATTGTCTTTTTTATTTAACCAATTTATAATACACAAATATAATAACTTTCAGGATTCTCCATTCAAAATTTAACTAAGGTCACCGACATAGCCCTACGGATTACTGGACTAAAATGTCATTGGGGAGGCACATTGCTCGAACGATTTACGGCCGATGGGGCAATAAGATCCTACAGTGGTAGCCGCGTATCGGTAAACGTATTACTGGAAGGACCCCATTAGGTGAACTGACTTTTGGTGAAAAGTCGCAGGAATCTGCTAGATGCAGATGTATACTATGTATACCGACCGGAGTGGAGATCTTTAGAAGGTAGAAGCCTATGTTCAACAGAACTTTAACTGTGTCATATACAATTGTACGTCTAATTAGAAAAAGACGGTTATATCTTCCCGAAGTAATACATAGATAATAGTTAATTATTATTATAAACACTAAATAATCTCAAAAGAGGTATATTATGAAAGATTAATATAATTACAACAATGATTTACGATTGTCGCAGTGAGACAGTGGGAGTCGCGCGGAACAAATTAAAACACAGAATAGGCCATATACAACAACATCGTTTGTTATCGTTACGAAAAGTTCAAAACAGCAATCGGAGGTCGTGTGAAGGAGTCACGGCACCTATCGTGACGCGGTCAATAACAAACGGAGCCGTATGTTGCAGTGTAATGAGATGTAGTCATGACCGCGTGCATTATGGCCGCCACGGGGCTGCACTAAAAATAGACTCGCGCGAGTTACGGCATTTTGATATGGCGGCGCTACCAGTTGTAAACGTGTGGTGAAAGACCTAGAAGAACAGACAAATAAAGTAAAACCAATCATCAAACAAACATTATAATGATATAATAAATTATTGAATTATAATTGCTTAATCACCTAATGCCCTGATTGTAAAAGCAAACCATTTACTAAAGGGAAGATCTCAGAAACTACACATCAAATATAGGCCACTAAAACTTACATTGAAGAAGACTTGAAAGTGAATTTCAGTGGGCCACATAGAGACAACTCTTAATATATAATAATATTTTCTTCTGCAAGAAACTGCTGAGATAATCAAAAAAGTTTTAAGTAAATTTTTAAAAATTGTTCATTGTCCTTCTATTTATTTATAAATAAATATTATTTGCTAATATATAATGTAATAATATTTCTGTACTCTTATCTCTATTTCTAATCATATTCCCTTCTATTTTGTTGTATAACACCTGCCTCCTGCTCTATAATATACATTAATTTACTTTCTTCACAGGTCTACTGAATGAAAACTCTTTTAGGGTTAAGCTCACCTTTTGTACTTTCATCAAGGTATTTATGTGTATTTTTGTGTACAATACAAAAATAAACAAAAATGGGCAAATTTATTACGACTAAAGGTAACCGAGTGGTAAAGTTTTAAACTGGTTATTTATGGGTTCATCATCATTAGCCGATAAACGCCCACTGTTGGATATAGCCCTCCTCTAAAGATTTCCACTCCGATCGATCTTTCGCTATCTGCATTAGCGGATTCCCGCGACCTTCACCAGATCGTCGGTCCACCTTGTGAGGGGTCTGCCTGTACTATGATTACCGTTATGGGGTATGGTATTTAAAATCGCTGGTCGCCTATCTCTTGCAGCATGTACGGTTGCATCCGAGCCAAGTCAAGGACAGCGGTCGCTGCATCTGCGGCTGCGGGGCGAGGCCGGACCAGCGCTTCGTTAAAAATACCATTTCACCGGCGGAGGTCGACGCTGCTTAATTATAACGCAACGGTTATAACTCTTTATGACCACAAATGCACATAACCACTGATAATGGCCGCATATAACTATTCAATTAAATATAAAAAAAATACGATTAAACATACAAATCTGACATGCGAATCTAAAGCGCCATTTTCATTGTTTATCAGTATTGTATTTAAATTTTTTTGCAAAGTTACGATTATCGGTAAAACGTAAAAGTTTATCAGATAGCGATATCTAAGAAATGCACTTTGTTTATTCTTTATCGCTATAATATCGATAAGGTTGGCGCTACAAGAGACGCCACTACACTTCCTTAAATCCTGGTTTAATCTATCAAATATGAACAGAAAATAATTAAAACATGAAACTACAGAAACAAACATAAGAATATATAAATAATAATAATAATCATCATCAGTTAAAGCTAGACAGGCTTCCCCCAAAGATCTGCGCTCCAATAAGTCCTGTGCTGTCTGCGTCCAACGGTTTCCCACGACCTTCACGAAATTATTGGCCCACTTTGTGGGACCCTATCCAGCACTGTATTTATAGGTACGCGGTCGCCACTATAGGACCTTACTGCTCCAACAGCCGTAAGTCCTTCGTACAATACGGCCTGCCCATTGCCACACTTAGTTATAAAGAGCCTTAGGGTTAGGTCGGTGACCTTAGTTCTTTTACGGATATCCTCATTTCTGATCCTATCGCATAGAGATACTCCAAGCATACTCCATTGATCTTCCGGTAATAAATAATAATTTACTATAATTGTTGTTTATTTCAAATCATATTAGAAAATTGTCAATAACATCAAAACGGTGATACCAAGTATTCTGATGCAATTGTCTACCACGAAACTACAAGTTACATGTTTAACGCTGCTCAGTTAAAACTTTAATCAAAACGCTGTTAATAAAGTTCAACTACAAGTAGTTAAGTATAAAGTGGAATAAACCGCGGAAGTGTAAGTGCATTAAACGTTTAAACTTTTGAATAGCTCGTTATGTTACAAAGAGAGGTCCCATGCTGTGTGTGTGTGTATAGAACGTACAAATGTTGTTTTTACGAGTCCATTCAAAAGGTCCTTTATTTACGTAGTATTGTTTGAAGTGAGCGCGCTAACGTTTTATTACTCGGTAGCGTGTTTGTACATCTTTTTGGTGCGTGTTCGAAAATTGTTAATCTCTCATGTGTTAGATAACCTCAGCTTAGAAGGATCGCATATTAGTTATAATTTAGTAAGTTATTATAAAAGAAGTTATAATATCTAAAGGTTTCAATGTAGCGAGAAAATAAAAGAGAATGGGCGAGTACGAGAATTCAGGTCGGAAATTTTAACCTTTGCATATAAACATTTTTCAATAGTTATTCATTAGAAAGAGTATTAGAAAGATTATAAATTTCGTATCAAATTCAAAACAGAGAATATTATTGTCCAAATGCATACGAATTCATACAAAACTAGAAAGGCAGCATGCTTTTAACTCAACCCTATTTATTAATACAGGAAATGCGCAAACTGCATTTAGACGGCAGCTGCCTTATTATTCTTTTATAAAACTTCACCCTAAAAAACTTGATGTGACCTTGACAAAATATATTACGACTGTCCTATTTCGTTGCAAACAATAATTACGTTGAATGTTACTTGTGTATAACTATAACATGTAAAATTCCAGGGAAGTCATAAAATTGGCTGATCTCAATAATGGACAACTATTAACATTCTGCATGAAGAACCTAGTTTTTTTATGAAGTAATTTTAGCTTTAGTTTTCATATAGCGATGAGATATTTATCTTTTTACATAAACATCTCCTAAAAGCATCATATAACTCACATTGAACCATTACCTTAAAACGCAATTCTGTTAAATAAAAAGTACGAGATGGAGGAGTGGAATCTTCGTCCCTGATGTAGACCGATAGTTTGATTAAGTATAATTAGATGTCGTTGGATATTCGCTGATGAATGATCGTGATAATAAGTTGATCAACTTCAATAATTCATCGGATGCAGGTGATGATGGAGGATATCGGTATCATACGGTAAAAGATAATTGGTGTAAATTCAAGCTTCAAGTATGATTTTAGTGAAGACGAAAATTATTTAATAACCAACTAAATAGAGCCACAATTATTTATATTTTTTTTGTTTAATGATGATGTTTCATTTTAAGATCTTTGTTATATAGATCTTTCGATAAGAAGCGAAGACGGAATACATTCAGGCAAAAGATTTACGGGCGACATAAACAAACCTGGAACTGAAGAAACAAAACGTTTTCATACACAATGAAATTCATTGTATACGTAATGAAAACGTTTACTCTAAATTCGTGTAATAAACACTTTAAGTTAATTTAAAGTTCTAATTCATTATTTGTGAGGTAGGTCTTTTTCCGGAGACCACCTGGGTAGGTACCACCGCAGCCATCTCCTTGGCCAATTAGTATTTAGCAAATATTACTGTTTCTTTTTAAAAAGCGTTATAGCTACTGAAATAACTATAGTAATGACAAAATATTTTATGTCTCGTCGCAACAAGGGCAATGTGGTACAGTGTATATCATCCTAACTAGCGTTGTATTGTTACGGACTGAGGTATCACTTACCATCACACGAGCAACTCGGTCATCTCGGATAAAAAATTGTTTTAGTGTATAATCTATTAATATTTATTTTTTAATATTGGTGATATTAAAGTACTAAAGAAATTTGTTAGAAGCGTCCTGTGATTAGTTAAGACAACATTGAAAATTGAACTGCAAATATCTAAATATAGTTGAATATCTATTAATCTTCTATTTCTGACAAGACTAGACTAATGATACACCACGTTTGTATTTGCGTGGTCGCCGGTTTATTATTCGCACAGAGATCTATGGATTCCCCAAGGCACGGTACATGCGGAAATGAACCGAGAACTGGCTTGCTGAAAGACAGGTTTATACGTGTTAGGAAGATAAACAATGGTTAAACGTGCAAGATCACAATAGTTCAATATTATCTAGGGATCGATGGTAACTAATAATTAATCTAAATTTAATTGGTGGTAGGTCTCTGTTGCCAGAAGCCGGTATGTACCATAGCAGCTACAAATGACAAACATTACCATGTTTCGGTTTGAAGGGTGCTGTAAGCTAATGATTGTGGTAACGAAATTTAACATCTTATGCATCAAGGCGACGTGCGCAATGTGATGCTGTGTATACCATCATAACCAGCGCTACATTATGGGCAAGTGTATCACTCAACTCAGGTGAACGCCTTACTTGTCTCGTCGACTACTCAAGTTCAGTTCATGACAATTCAGTAGCAGTTTAATTTTATATGATATCCTGAAATAAAACGCGTTGTGTATGCGACGAGCTCGTTTTCTGAACGTGCACTGCTTGGAACGCTTCCAGACATTGCCGTTACAAATTCCGGCGTTTGCTTTCACCAACACACGAACACAGCGCATATGCGACCGGCACAAGAAATATAAACTGTGTTTATTATTTCGACATTGGACGGAGGTGTAGGTGAAACGCTTTGTTATACGTAATGCATTAATATTCATTATAATTTCAACGTGGTTCAACGAGCAGCATTATTTTCCAAATATTTATATATGTCTGAGACCGTGTAGGTCGTTGTTAGGTAGTGATCATCATGACCATGTCCACATCCCATAATGAAAATCTCATGTCTCGTAGTGATGATTACAATGAGATGGTGTATATATCATCTAGCGGCATATTATGAACAGGCGTATCACTTGACATTTGTTGAAAAAAAAATCACTAGATAGTTGACGTAATCGCTAAGTTTATTAAATATAAGTGAGATTTTACCTTTTTAGTAAATTACTGGCTACACTGCTCTGGAACTCCTTACCTGAAGAGATCCGAAATGTTTCAACAAAACAACTGTTTAAAAAGCTGGTCCGAA
>DWLS01002769.1:0-17291 GCA_018246255.1 Pachliopta kotzebuea | reverse complement strand
TCAAGGGACCCAAGTCGACCTTGTGAAATAACTTGCTAATCAACAAACGAGGCTTTGGCTCCCAACCCGCAATGGACCAGCGTGATGGGAGACAGCCCAAGTCGCGCCGTAATTAGAGGAGGCCCATGTCCAGTAGACGACAGCTATTGACTGATAATGAATCAAGACTTATCTGGACTACCAGCAAAAAAGATAATGTTTTATTACCTACATCTCGTTGCCGCCGCTATGGACAGGTTTACGGAATAATCAACTGGTATAAAGTCTATAACCACATCTCTGTGGCCGCAAATGTATTTATTGGTGCCCCTGCCCACGTCGTAGAACAGACCCGTCATTCCGTGCCAATTGTCGATCCAACCGGGGAGTGGCTCTTCCTTTATCGAGCCCACTGTAGGTAAATTGAAAAATAACATTTGTTCTTAGTAAATAAAGGATAAAGAAAGCATGGCATGGAACAAAGTCTTTACTATTGTGGAGATATACAGTTATGTAATTTTTTTAATTAACTTTATGTTAAGATCTATCTTGTAAGGCAAATAGGTTTAAATTATCTATCACCGTTTCATCAATCCTAATCGCAGCGGAAGGGGTTAGTAATTTATATATTGCGTCAAGAAAGCATATAAGAGGTAAAAGGAGTTCCTCACAGCAACTCACAGGACCCAAGATAACCGCTTCTACTCACGGTGTAACCTGCTAATCAACAAACGAGGCTCCCTCATTGAGTCAGTGTGAGAGATGGCCTAAATCCCACCATTATTGAGGGATGCTCATGTCGACCAGTGGACGTGTATAGGCTGATGATGAATATTGCATCATAGAAAAATTACCAACTGACGGACGAACAATAATTGACGGTACAACTCCGTGCTCTTCTTCCACCATTTTCTCAGCAAATGCCTTCGAGAACGCGTACCTGGTACCCTTGCCCTCTGTTAAATTTAAATAACCGTTAAAATTTCGGTATCAAAGTAATTAAATTTTATTTAAAATCTAGACGAAGACTCACTTAAAAATTTTTTCATTTCCTTCGGATCAACAACACGATTCATGAACTTGTAAACTTCACTAAGTTCATGCGGCGTGGGGTAAACTGTTTCGTCGATGATCAATCTGTCAGAGTTGGAATAAGCTGTCGACACGTAAACAAAGGCCTGTAATACATAAACATAATACTTTCAATTATCCTTGAAATTACTTTTTAAGCTAATGACATCTTATTATTGCCTATGACAAAATTATAAGAGCGAATATTTCAGATATAAAATAATAATGTCAAACAGTATTTAATGCAGATTAAATCGCCTCTTATCAAGTAAAATTTTTGAATAAATAACTCTTGTGACTACAAAGGATATGCTTTAAGAATATCCTAACCTGCACGTTATTATGAACGTATCACTCACCATCAAGAGTATATCCAGTTTATTCTGTGGTTTCATTATATTAAAGAAATGTTACAAGTTTATGCTAATAAACCAAGTTGTGCACATCTTTTTTGGATTAGCATAACTTTGTTTTCAAAAACTAAATATTCTTCTAACTGTTCGCACTTACCTCTATGTTGGACATTTTTTGGCATAATTTTAAAAGCCTCCTCGTCCCTTCAACATTTACATTCCAAAGATGTTGTAGAGGTTTGTTAAACTTCACATCAGCAGCTGAGTGAAATACCACGGAAACCTATAAATAATCAAAAACTCTTTCCCTTTAAATATTATAGAGTTACATGATTAAAATACATCAGTTTCATAAAATCTATTATTTAAGATTTATTAACAAATCTAACATATGTTAAAGTACAGATTATTACATCATAATTGCGATTTAATTGTTGTACAATGAGAAATGTAGGCACTTTTGTCCTCTTATTGGTATTAATGTACCTTTTCCAAAAGAGTATTTTGATCCACAGGTTTTATTCCCAAACCATCGACAGAAATGTCACCTTCAATAGGAACTATCTTGTCCAGATCACATGGTCTCTCCTCTTTTAGTTTTCCAAAAAGCTGAAATGTGACAAATTATAATAGCATATTATTATTATCATATAATTCAACCAACATATCATTGAACCATCGGAAATTAGGTTCATTCTATTTGTTTGTCTTCTAGACGACCACCAATATCAAAGAGAGTCATTCAGATCCGCTTTAATCAATATAACTAATTTGAATAATAATAATACAATTTACCTGATTAAAAAAAAGTTTAGAAATCATTTCGACTTACGCAATTAGCGGTAATGTCTTGTACTCTCTCAATCGGGTTAACTCCCTTCTTTTCTCGAACTAGTACATAAACTTTGTCTATTTCTGTACAAGTTGCTAGAATTCTTTCAATGAAAACCTGAAAGAGTATTTTTGTTACTGAATGACATTTTTCAAGGGAATTTGCATTAACTTCATGGAAATATTAAGAAAATTAAGTCTTATAAAAATTTCATTCCTTGTTTCCCGATAAAAGGGCCGTCACAACAATTCACAATTTCTATCATTTCCGGGTCTTTCGCCTTTCCATATTTCTTGATTGACCGATTTTTCTTTTTTGGAGAATTATATGATCATCATTTATATTTTTATTGCTACATAATATTTACCTTTCCTAAAAAACCTGTTCCTCCGGTAATAAGAACTGATTTCCCAGCATAGAAGTCAGTTACTGACTGATAGTTATTTTTACTTTCGTTTGACAGGAATGAGTCCCTGTAATCACGAAAATGAGATGGAATAATATGAGGAGGGTACATGTCTATCTATAAGAAAGAGAAAAGTATAGTTATTTATTATTGTTCTGTAATAGACTGTAACAAAGACGATACATCAATTCCAAAATGTAGCCTAATATGGCTCAGCAATAATGATGACAAAATTCATATAATTGTTGTCAATTACTACATTAGTAAGAGATACATAGAGTATTATCTATCGATAGAGATGCTTTCTTGCACTATATCGAAACTTATATATGTTTTTAGGTATATAGAAAAAATACTGTAGTTTCCTCTATTACCATCTTGTTAATGCGGATACCCTGTTTTTGATTTCTATCTTCTAAAATTGACTCGAAGATCACTTTCACTATGTTGCGCGATGTCCTTTAGAACCTTTCCTATATCTAAACAAGTCCCAGGGAGCTTCATTGCTTTCCCTAACGCCTTCGCTGCTTTAGGATAAACACGAGAATAGCTCGTATTTGCTGCCTATTCCGACCTCGCTTAATCAAACATGACCCCTTTAGTCGCCTTCTACAACAGCAGAAAGAGAGTATAGACTACATAGCTCATAAGACAATACCTGGATATCCCTGTGGTGTGATAACTCTTCGACATTGTCATACACCTCGCAACTGACTCTATATCGACGGACAAACAGATGATACGACGTAACATTGCGTAGTGATACGGAGCACTTACTAGTTACAAAGTCATTTATACAATGGATTTCTAATGGAGTTCATCTTTTATAATATTTTCTAGGAAACATAAACATTAAATATTGCATAGCGTTGTCTCTGTCTCTTACATTGTCATTTAAGTTACAGTAAATGCGCGCGCATATTGCGGTTTATTTGTAATTACAAGGCTTTATGTAAATGAATATATATCATTGTAATGTCTGTATGTAATTGTTTTATATGTAATGTTAACATATATTTTAATATTATAAGGATATTTCAAAATGTTTCGTATTCATTGCTTCCGGCACTTCTCCGTATTGACTTTAACAATTTTAAAGGTTCTTTTACTTTTCTTTTTACTAAGGTCAAATTTAGGTTGGGAAATCATATGTTTATATAAAGTATAATAGATATATCTATATGTACATGTATTAGGACAATCATCAGGTCTCTAGATCTATTTCTTCTGCAAGTGCTGCTTCTGCTATTTTCGGATTTAACAGACAAATTTTGAAAATTAAGAGTCACGGCACGAAGAAACAATGAAAACAAAGGTCACGTATTTGTGTAGTATAGTTTTTTTTTATATTCAACGAAGTGAGAAGACGAGGAAGGCTTTCACGTGACGGTAAGTGATACCTTACCCATAACATGGTCCTGGTTAAGATAGTATACAAGCACCACGTTGCGTTTGTAGCCTTGGGACGTTACTGGTTAGGTCTCGTTACTTTGGTAATTTCACTAGCTACAGCACTCTTTGAACCGGAACACATTAATTTTTGCACAGTACTCTTTGCCGGCTGCAAAAAGACCGACGGCAGTACCTACCTACATTGTCCCTAGCAAAAGAGACCTACCATCAGTTTTCGGTATATCATCTTACTAGGCCTCTTCCTTTTGGTATTTAATTGGTGTTACTTTGAGACGTTGATAAACATTATATTATTAAGTATTCTTTTAATAATAATTTCACTAACTTCTAAAAACAAATCAAATAGGGACAAGTAATGTAACACTACTATTTGGCGACAGAAATGGGAATTGCGGTGGATCTAGTCTAGAAGGCAACACCAAACTAATAAATTACTATTTGGTTTTTAATGTATGAAAAATATGTTCATATTGTATTTTGTTGCCTTATTATAATTGATTGCATCGATAGGATACACTGTACTACTTATTTTATTGTAGAACGTTAATAATAAATGATTATGATTTATTAAACATCTGTATAAAAAGCGGAGTGTTCTGAGAGAGCACCCTTGATCATCTTCTGCTTTATTATCACTTATCTCGTATTAATTGGGGTCAAGTAGCTCATTGTAGAAATTTACAAGGTTTTCAAAAAGTTACTTTCAATAAATTATTTAAAATTTAACCACCAAACAATTGGTAACGTATGTTAACTCGTTGACATTATTGTTTAAATGTCATAGTGTTCAGATGTCGTTGGGGTTAGGCGAAGAACTCGTTTTCGTATTTCTCCAAAAACAGTTAAATTTTAAGACCACATTCAAGTGTATTTATTTGAATAGAATAGCGACAAGGCGTAGTTAATATTTTTAAATAGGAATCATAATTGAATTGCACCGAACAGACAACGGTGGTTTTTAGTCTCTATTAGCTATAAATATCTTTGTTCCTATGGAAAATATGATAGTGAATCTAGAAAAAAAATAAAATTAACGGAACAATAGCGTCACTATAACTTAAAAAAAAATTGGAATTTAATCAAACATAGGCTGATCTTCTTTGCATTTTTCGAACATATGCAAATATAGAATCTCTAGGCTCCTTAAGGTAATCTCGTCAGGTTAATCACAAAGAAAAATTTTTCAGAAAACCAGTCCACAGTTGATATCGGAAATTATTTGATGATATAATAAACACAGCAGATGTGAAATTCCATGAAACGAAAAGAATATCTGAAAGTAATAGTTTAGTCAATCTGGTCATCAAAAAAGTAAATACTGAAGAAATCATTATACGAATTTTGATGAAGGTATGTCATCATACTGTAGATTATCGGTAGCAATAAATGTTGCGATAGCATCATAGAAAATCTTCTCCAAGGAAAACTGTTTCATTTATTTTTATTAGTGTATCGTTTTAACATCTTGCACTTTACTGGGCAACAGGTTACTCTTAAAGAAGGATAAATAAATTCTACTTTTACCTTTCCTCGTTCTGTGTGTAAAGAAGTAAATAAAATCATCGAGGACAGAAGAAATAATTTATGCTGTTCCTTCGTCTCTTGCGTTAATTGCGTGTAATCGTATTACTATTTCTATTGCATTTTAATGACTTTGGATAATGGGTTTTGTCATTGACATAAAATACATTGTTTTGTAAGAAACTTACAAAATAAAACACTTTATCATCATCCTCTTTAGCTAATGATCTTTTACTATTAGAAATAGGCCAAAGACTTCACATAGAAGGACAAAATAATAAAAGAAGGGCACAGTCAATGCAAAATTTCATCAATAATATCTCGCGCTGTACTAGACTTCAATTCTTCTTCCTCATCAACCGTTAGACGTCCATTGGTGGATATTGCTCTTCCTTAATAGTGGGGGGATTTGGGTCATCTCCCACCCCGCTAGCTCAGTGCAGGTTGGTGAGAAGACTTTAGTTCACTGAATATTAAAATATTATTAGACTATACATACAGGCAAAATCTAAATAAAGATAAGAGATACATGAATATTTAATTTTCCTTTTGTTTCATTAACTAATTATAATATATTATAAGTTGATACTTTCCCACCAAACCGTAGTGGGAGACAGCTCAAATCCCCCACTATTGGAGTAGGCTTATGTCATGCAGTGTACGTCTATCTGCTGATGAAGGGATAAAGAAGAAATAAGTTGATAAGTCGTGTTCAATAAATATTAAACGGGTTTCTATTAGCGCATTGAACAATAATTTTGCTACTTTCCGTCTGTTACAAAGTGACTGTTTAAGTACAACTTAATAAAGTAATTCATAAAGCCTGTTTAAAACTGTCACGTTTATTATTCTGTAAACACATTAACGATAAAGTGTTGTCTATATGCAACATTCAGTGTTACTGTGGGACCGGTGCAACTGCCATGAACACGTTTTACTTCACTCTCTTCATCCAATGTTACGGTGACACAACGCATATTGTCAAACGATAAACCAACCTGTGGAAGAAAACGATATAAAAAAGCGCATTAATTAAAAAAAAAAACAGAATCGCGACTGCGTTGCCAACTTTAAAGGAGGAAATGGTACCTACTCTGCAGCATATCTACATATTTTAATATTACTGTTACTTTTTTCTCCAACCTAAATATGTTGGGGACGTTCAAGGTAAAATATAACAGGACCAAAGCTTTGAAAAATTATTACTACATTACCTAGCAACGTCGAATTTATATCGTTAATTTGACTTACTGAATACAGTCTGTGAAAACGATATGTTAAATAATATCAACGTTACATACACTATATATAACAGCATAAATAGGGAGGAAAAGCGACTTACGTACAAAAGTAGCAATAATTATTATATAAAGCGTAATTTTAATCTCTAACCTGCACTTGTAAATAGTTATCATCGTCAATGTTTGTATCCACATCGTTAATCTCACTGTGTATTAGTTTACTTTTAGATACATTCTCACAGGAGCCACATTTCCAAACGCCAGCAGAAAACACTGGATCATCAGCTGTGGGAATGAAAACAGGTTTTTTTTAACCTACTTTAAGAGAAACCAAAATTGTTTATCTGTCGTAAACAAAACGCTTGCCCGTGACAATAAGGTGATAATAATGTCAATTTCTTATGACACTTTAAGAAATGTAACTTTCAGAAAAGCTATTGCATTATACTTGATCAATTTTATCATCCAGAAAATTTTATTGATGCAGGAGCACCCCTATGAAAGATGGCAGATGTACGCTAGCTAACCAGGTTCGACTATCTATACTTCACTTAGTGACTTCCAAATTAGACCTAGGAAATTCTCGACTTCCGTTTGTTCTAATACATATCAGTAAGAACTTTTATAATTAGAAATCAAAATGAGAGTACAACCAACTACAATATCACAATAATCATAAGTAAGATTTTATTATAATACATTAAAAAAATTGACAATACTATCCAAAACTTTCAACTTTAGATTTAAACAAATTGACTTCACTAACATTCTTATTCACAACAAGCGAAATTGTAAATAGATTTGGGTTTCAAACAAACATTTAAGAATAGCGATAAATTTAATTGTCAGTAAAAGCAATTAGTCCCTCCATGAAATGTAAGTAAGTGAAAATTTAAACAAAATGTAAAACAAATAAGGATGAATTAAATTAAAAATAATAAGCAAAGTTAGTGTCAAACAAAACTTATAAATGTAAAAAAGGAAATGAGATAATGCGTAGAATAGAAGTCTGAAAGGAAATACACGAAAGAAGAAGAGAAATATAAAAAAAGAAGGTTTAAAAGATGATAATGAGAATATGCATGAAAGCGGAGATATAAAATAAAATTACGAAAAAAGACAAAATAAAGACGTGACATAACCGGGAGAAACGATAAAAGAAAAAACTGTTTATTCCAACAATGAACATACCTCCATCTATGTCTTCATTTTCATTATCATTCACTCCAAATAATTCAGTATCATTGCCAAATAACAGATAGTATGCAATAGGATCAAAATAGTCGTCATAGTTTTCAATCATTAATACACTATTCACTCCTATTACAAAGATCAGAAGAAACAGAAACTTCATTGTTAATGAAACAAGTGTTTTCCTTGCAATTACTGAAATTATGATTATGTATCACGTTTTTTCTATTATATAATTAACATACATCTTCTACTCTTATGATCAATTAATAACAATTAACAAACACTTTCTTTGATTCTAACTCGCGTGCGAACTTTAGTACACAGATTATGTTATTAAATGTTATTATAACAAATAATTAACATTTGCTCGCACTGGGAACAAATTATCTACATCATATATCTTTGACCTCTGAACTGATAACGTTCAATGAACGGATAGTACAATTATTGGCTTCTTGTTCTCCCACTTGCTGCAAAAATTTATTTATATAAATAAATATTATAATAAATAAAAAATATATATTTATTTGTCCCCACAAATAAAAGAAGTTTACAGAGAATTGAATTTGTAGCTATTTATATATTTCACAATATGTTTGTAGCGTACGCTAGACAATTAAAAACCATTTTGTATTAAATATCTTCAAAGATTATAAAGAAATTAAAACAACGTCCGAAAGTAAACCATTTAAAGAAAATTTTTAGCTTTTTCTTCGTTCTGGAAGATGAGTGGAAAAAAGACACTTAAAGACACATTACCAAGAATCTATATGTATATGAACGTTCATGGTATGAGGTGATGAGAAAAGTGACATTAACCAAAGTTAAAGAAATATGGATTAAGGTATGCGTAAAAACATAGTTCATGGAAATTTTTAAAAAGTCCCTCCTTTGTTAAAGAATAGTATAGGAGAAGTCAAAATAACTCTTAAGTTAGTAAGGCGTGCTAGCCCACATAGCTCTATCTTAAGCGATGACACCTATTGAAAAAAAAGAAAAATAACAATGCAAGTATAAATTATAACATTTTATCAATCTCACACATGAATTCATAGACTAAAAATTGCAAAAGAATACTGTTAATATATTCAAAAGTAAAATATATACAATGTTGTCCACTGATTAACCTTCGGTACAAATTTAATGTTTCCTTTGTTACTTGACCTTACACAGAGTCAATGAAAATGATAAGCGGTGATTTGTATATAATATTACATTTCGCATATTTACTATACTTATATATAGATAATGGAACTGTTTAAATGTATATTATCCGTGAATATAATGTTAAAAGATTGATTCCCACACAACAACTCATGGGATCCAAGCCATCCTCAACTGCTCGTCTCTCCGAACTGGTTCCCGCCTTGTCGTGGCGGAGGGGTTCTAGTAACCGTGGTCTCGTCGTCAGGTGTAGAGTCGGTCACGGTGGCCACTCCAGGCTTGAGGTGCTTAGCGCCGCGTCTATTGCTTACTGCAGCCGAGGTGAGTCTGCAGGAAGGAAGGAGTGCCGGTGTAACGCCGACCGCTCTCCCTATCCTCCGCAGCCACATAATAGTTGACGGCGAAGCCAACACCAGATCTGCCGCAGGGAGCTGCAAGAGCCTGCTCTGCTGGCTCCTATGGCCTTTGGGTGACGGACTCGGGGGAACCTATTACCCACACGACAAAAGACCCAAAGGGGAGCGCGTTGTATGTTCTGGCACGCCTTACCGAAGGAGGGAAGGGGGAGATTTTTCTCCTCCAGAGGGGGGCTGCTTATGCGGCCGGCGCTGGCGGGGTCGCGGATATGTTTCTATTCCTGTGGCCATACCGTACAGCGACGAGGTGAACATCGTAGAGGTTTTAGCCGGTGTAAGTCCGATTTAACCTGTCTTTGCCCCCGCGAAGGCATTTCCTCCACGTTAAACAAAAAAAAACCTCTACTTCTCGTGATACACTCTGCTAATGAACAAATGAGGCTCTGACTCACCTCCGACCCGCATTATACCAATGTGGTAGGAGGCGACTTAAATCCCTCCACTATTGAGGGTGGCCTTCGTCCAGCTATGGACGTCTACCGGTTAATGAAGAATACATAATTAGACTACTAACAATAAAAAGAAACTAATGAAGAAACAAAACTTAAGAGATGCTATTAGAAAGTACTATTTTTTAAGACACCGCTTTTGTAATTACTTAGAACCCTTAGAACTACACAAATTAGCTGAAATATTAGATTTTACATAGTTCTATTGTTTATATTGAACAAGTTTAAAGTTAGAAGAATGACCTCTGATTAGTCAGTCAATTTAATAGCGATAAGAAACATTAATTTGCTCGTTTCTCGAGAGAGCATTTTAGGGCAAAATTTATATCTAATTTTAAACATTCCTATAAATCCGTTGGTATTTTAACAAAAACGGGGACGAGGAACTAAATGAAATCAATCCCCTCAGACGTCAGATTCGTTTTCGTATCTAATCTCAGGATTGCGCCGGAATTAAATCGGTAAAGAGAAACTCTCGGCTGGGATTAATGGAGGATTTCACAGATTAAGGTTTTATTTGCAATTGTTTTTTTTTATAACAAAGCGTCGAGCCAGTCGTTCTCCAGTTTATAGGAGTCCTCAGCAACAGTTTTGATGATTATGTTTGCTTAGTCTATTAATTATTAGAGTAACTAGATGTAACGCCTTACAACTATACCAATTGTGGCAATCTTATCTGGTGTCTCTTTGTTATTAGAAAATGTATCATGAACCATCAGATGAATGTCTATGATGTATAAATATGTTAGTGTCACGAATTCTTTATTGCGATTCTCCGAAGGTTTTTTATGTGCATTCTTCTCCATTCGGAACATAAGGTTTTATACTTCGTCGCTATTTTACTGAAACGAGGGCATTTTAACTACAACACAGTAATGTTTCTACAGTCGCCACATTTTTCAATTAACCTGCTTATCAACTGCAATGTGTATGTAATAAGTTAACAGAAAATCTTTGCGTAGTTCATGCAAGCTCGTCGTCATCTTCATTGTGTTTGCTCTAGGGCTTTGTATTTATGCGCCGTGCTTCCTCATTGTTATGGGGCTTAAAGCTGCGTTGGATAAACTAGGTATTGTTTTGATTTTACTTAAAACCGGAATTAGATCTCTTGGTTATCTACTAGAATATTTTTTTAAGCTCCAATTACAGGTGCTGCTGTAACGTTTTACAAGATTGTTTGCATAGCCTTTATAAGTTCGGTTCTTTTTATATATTCACATAACTTTTAAAGAAGAAAAACACATATATATATAACTTTTAATACAAGAAATCGTTTCTCTTATCTAAATCGTGTAAAGAAACAAATCACACACGTTATCAGAAATTTTATTGGCAGCAAAATACGCTTTAAAGAAAGCCAGTATATTTTTATTTACTCCTCTGTAAGATTAAGTTAAATTATTGACAGGTTTTTCTATTATAATCAGTAATGAGTGTGAATATATTTACTTTGTCAGAAACTTTCTGATTCCTTCGAAGTAAATCGATATGTATTTGGACCAGACAATGTGCGTTGGATTGAACGGGAACTTTAGCCGATCGGTAGGCGATAGTGAGGCGAATAATGCTCTAGTACGGTCACACCTCATGTCCCAGGTTCGCGCCGTGAAATAACGCAGACTGTCGCGAACTAACTTTATCCTTCTCTGCATCTTCATAAATCTGTAACATGGGTATTGGATTACAACTAAACACACAAAAGACAAACTTTTTCACGCTGGTCTAGCGAGTCTCGTTGAATGCCCATATAACCATGGAACATAGATTTTCTTTCCCAAAAGCTTAATAATACGGTAAAATTGTAAATTTAGTCGACATTTAAAATAAGTTGTCACTTAAATATAATTTACGAATACTATGACAATGAAAATAAAGTATTAAATAACCTTGGTGACTTTCCCATCAAACATAAAAAGCAGTCAGCAACAAAGGCTGGGATAATCTGCATGATCAGATCCAATATATTTAATATCCAATCATACTGTGTGAACCATAGAGTCGGCTGCAAAAATTCATCTGAAAGTATTTAAGAGAAATGAGCTATCTTCTTAATAAACTCTGGGCGAATTTTCAACGTTAAGCATTTATTTGATGTCACTGAAACCACTTCTGCCATTCAGATACCAGTCGGATTAGTTTTATGGCTTTACCAACATTGATCGGTCACCAGAGTCTCGTCTGTGCACTCGTAGGAATAAACACATATTATATTGTGTAGCTTATTTAATTTAAGTCCGGGACTCAATTTTTAATAAATAAAGGAGAACGCAAACTTACTATATTTATTTTTCAAACAATCCTCACTAATGAGCCTTCCAATCTCTCCCATCGTTAGAGGATTTACAGCGCTGGTGCAGCTGTTGTAAACGAGAACCTGCTTCGATCTAAAATTTTACATTGGTATTGCTAGAAAATCTTAATGTATAGTCAATAAATACCTGTACTAAAAAAGACCTTTTTTCCGTATAAATATACCTTTTGCATTTGGCAGCTGCTACGACAGTGAGGTTAGACACGTAGTCAACAGGTATAAGATCTACGATGTTACTGCTCTTACTTAATATTATCCGGTTGATGCCTTTCCCAATAGTGGCTATGAGAGCTGTCGCACCGAACCAATTATCTACCCAGCCTACTAATGGATCTTTCATACTTGGCGACACTGCAACAATATTTGTATGCAGTAGATATTTAATATGTAATATAAATTTGAAAAATCAATATTTTATTGAATTGGTTATAATATCCAAATGTATCTCCTGTATATGAAAATATTAAGTTAATTCATACAATAATAACTATGAACAAAATTTTGTCCTGTATGTATTTTCAAATGCCGCCACTAGATGGCAGTATATTAAACAGAAACATTGGAGAGCACAATATTGAAATATTTCTTTCTTATTACCTACGAGGACGCGTAAGACCTGACATATCAGTTTACTTATATCGTGCAAGGAGTATCCTGATCTATGGTACTTGACTGCATGGAAAATACACTGCACGAACGGAATTGAAAAATATGAACTCTAATATTTGCTCGCTGCAGAGATTTTCCTCCACTTGTTAGTTCTCACAAGAGGATATGGAAGAATACTGAAACTACTTTTGCGAATATATTTCAGTAGTTTTTATCTTTTCCAAGGAAAATACTCTAATTTTGAAAGAACTACTATAAGAGTGTCTATACAACGTAAACGAGTGGGCCATGCTTGTCTACCATAATTTGAAAAGAGTAGCATAAAACTCTGGTTTGGCTTCTCATAATGATGATACCTGTATTCAACAGGAAGCTATAATTATGTAGTAATACGCAAAAGTTTATTCACATTGATATTTTGTTTTACAACATACCGATTGATGGCCTGATAATAATTGTGGGTATCTCCCCATGTTCCTCATTCACAACATTTTCTGCAAGTGCCTTCGCAAATGTATAAGTATTAGGTCTGCCACCTTAAAAATAATTGAATTTATAAAAGATTAAAAAATTTTCTATTTCCTGTTTGCTTTGTAACATAAACATTTATTTAGCTTATCGTAATATATGCTTACGCTTCTCAAAAGGCGCTAATAAATTTCTTAAAAATATTTTTCAACAGCCAATAAACGTCCACTGTTACACAGAAGTCTCCCCAAATATTGAGAGGATTTAGGCCATCTCCTACCACGATGGCCCAAAGTAGGTTGGCGGAGAGCCAGAGGCTCGTTTGCTGATTAACAAGGTACACTACGAGCTGGTTAGTATGACTTGGGTCTAATGAGGTGTGGTGTGGGACCCCTTTCACCTCCTTGCACTTAATATTCTAGTAATAGAACTAACAACAGCGCCTTTACAAAGTTTAATAAAGTAATAGCGCACTGTAAAAATAAGATTTGGTTGTCTTAAGAAGTTGACTATTCATGTAAAGCCTCTTCTGTTTTCAGCCTTTTTTGTTTTAATTTTCCTTCCTGGTGCTTCTAACTAACTTTCAATATCGTCCTATCTTTACATGGGACTTTACTCACACATTAACTTTCTAACTAGATCCTCATTGTAACTTTCCTGGGCCATTAATCTATAGACCTCGTCAGTTGTTGATGGAGGTGGATAAACGATCTCTTGGAGAATCGGCTGATCTGTGTTCGAGTATGCAGTGGATACATACACGAAAACCTGGAAAGGAATACCGTTGACTAAAAACGTTACAGTACCAAGTAATTTTTCATCAGCCTAGTAATTATCACAATTATGTAGTTTATGTGGTTGTACAGTGTTTAATGTGGTTTCTCATACCAGAAATTCTGTGCAATTAAAAAACTAGGTCTTTCCCCAGAAAACTGATTATCGTATATCCGTTATATAGATAGTTCCCACCGCAGCTCTTATTTCTACCACCAAAAGGTAATCAGCCAACATTACTGTATTCCAATTTGTAGAGTATGTTAGTGAAATTACAGGGGTGACGAAAATTAACGTTACACCTTAAGACGAGCGCAATGGGGTGCTGTGTATATCATCTTAAACTAAGCCTAGTTATGGGAAAGCGTATCACTTACTTTCAGGTAAGTCTTCCTCGTCTCATCGCCAGGTTGAATAGTAAAAAAAAAAACTTAACCTTCATTCGGTTTATAGAAAATAGCAAAGAAATTTTTTGTATTACTCACAGTAACATTATAAATACTAGATAAGTAATTTACTTACTTCAATGTTTTTAATTAGTTTGGATAAATGAACAGCTCTTCTAGTACCTTCGACGTTAACCTCTACCGCCACACGGAGGGGTTCGTTGAATTTTACCATTGCAGCGAAGTGGAAAACGTGGGTAACCTGGAGTTTTAAAATAGTTGATAATTTTGCAGCATTATTATGTTATTTGTTGACGTAACCACTTATTTGCACGCAGTTAAAGCTGCACATTTTTCAAATAAAGATGACACTATTAATGACTTCACTATACATTAACACAATACTATATAACAACGTAGCTAATCAACATTTTCCCTGGTGGTAGATCTCTGTTGCCGGAGACCGTCCAGGCAGATACCGCAGCTTCTTTTTCTACCGCCAAATAGTAAGGTGCAAGCATTACTGTGTTTCGGTTTGGAGGCTGTTGTTTGCTTCTGAAATAACTGTTGTAACGAGACTTAACACTTTGTCTTACGGTGACCAGAGCAATATTATGTATATCATCTTACTATCAGGTTAAGCAAAAATTTACATTAAAAATCTGTATTTTATGAGTCTAATAATTCTTCACAGCAAACATTAACTTACTGTCTCTATTATCATTTGTTTATATTCATCACAAATTCCGAGATCTGGTAAAGTTACATCACCGGGCACAGGTATAATTTTCTTCAGATCATCAGGTCTCTCACTCTTTACCCTTTGGAAAATCTGTAAATAATTTTATTTACATAAATCAATTAGACAATTGTAAATAAAAACAATACTAGTATTGAGAAAGGCCTATGTCTAGCAATGAACGGCGATCAGCTGATGCAGATGATGAAACAAAAACAAACGATAGGCGAAATGCTTAGAAGTATTTTCTATCATATTCGATCTATGCTGAATTTATTTTATATACAACGAGTCAACAAGACGATCAAGGCTTTCAGCTAACGGTAAGTAATACGCTTGCCCATAACAAAAAGGCACTGGTTAAGATGGTATACACAGCACCACCTTGCGCTCGTCGCCTTGAGACATAAAGTGTTAAGTCTTATTACCCTAGTAATTTCACTAAGCCTCTATCACCCTTCAAACCGGAATACAGAAATTTTTGTCGGCTGCAATATGAGTTGCGGTAGAACGTACTTAGACGGTCTCCGACAATATATATCTACTACTATAGATACTGACAGCCCAACGTCATCTTACTAATAACCAGTAATCGTTTATTGTCACCTTTAACTATAGGTTGCAGACAGTAACATACTTAGGTGTAAAGAGAACTGGAGACATCAATTTATTTCACACCTAAAGGTGCAATGTAAACATCGTATCCATTTCGATAGTTATGATAAATAAAATGACTCACCGGCAGTTCCAACATTTGCTTTATCCTTTCTAAACAGTCTTGTTTGTTTTTCACGCGCATGAGTAGGTAGATTTTATCAATTTTTGGACAACTGTATAATAACTTTTCTACAAACACCTGACAAAATAAGTTTACATAAATTGTAATCATTTACACGTTAATTACTACATAGAAGTAAAGAAGAAGAGATTTGGACCGTCCCCCACCACGTTGGCTCTGTTTAATACGGGTTGGTAAGAAACCTAAATCTCGTTTGTTTGTTAGCAGGGTGCATTATGAGTAGATTAGGTTGTATTGGGTCTCGTGAGGTGATTTGTAGGACCCCCTACATCTTATTATTGTAGGAAGCCTATGTCTAATAGTGGATATATATTGGTTGATCACTATTAAAGAGAACAAATGTATGTAGCGTATACTACTTGTCATAAAATAAGACATAAGAATCATAGTTCCGATCCGCATTAAGCTCAGTGATGATGTAAGTCATCCAAAAAGCACAAGGTTAAACTAAATCTCTAGATACTAACTTAAATTTACCTAACTTTTAGAAAAAAGTTAGATTAATTTTACTAAACATATTGAAAAGATCTCTTCGATTAATTTTCTAGGCTACTTGAATAATTTAAATTTTTACAAAAACTTGATTTGGACAACATATTTACAATTTAAAAACCAATACCTATTGTTCCAGTCGTCATTGGTTAACAGTCATTTAAAAAGATACTAAAATATAGAAAACCTTGCCCAAGAATCCTGTTCCGCCTGTGATAAACACTGATTTACCAGCGTATTCCTCTTCAATTGGTTTGTAAATCTTAGAGTTATCCAGTGACGCCATTTTCCGCAGTATTGTCGAATCTATTATTACAATGTAAAAAATATTGCCAATAAGTACATCAATTGACTAAAATTAAAAAAAAAGATGATGCAATATGAAGGAAGTAAAAAAATCTAAGGAATTGCATCAGCATATAGTGATCTACTAGAAATAAGATTGAGTTAAAAGAACGAAGCAAAACAAATAATAATAATAATGTAGAATTTATTAAAAAAGTATAAAAGTTGCATAAAGGGGGAAACGAAAAAAAGGCCGCAACGATGATGCTGATAAAACAGGTATAAATGATATTGATACTTACCTCCGTTCTGTTTAAAATGAATATCTGAGGAAATACGTTAGTTATCAGTGAAGCCGAGAAACTAAAGACCGGTTTCATCAATAAGTA
>DWLS01002768.1:0-17291 GCA_018246255.1 Pachliopta kotzebuea | reverse complement strand
ACGTCATGTAATTCCTGCGCACACTCTCCGAAATGGATCCTGTAGAACACCGCGAGACTGGCCACTCGGCGCCTGTGATCAAAACTGTCCAATCTAGCTAAGACAAGTTCTTGATCACCAACACGTCTGTTGGCCCGCCTCTCCACCGAGTCTAGTGCTGCAAGATGGATTTTTGCAGATACTCTCACTCCCTCTTTCCCTCTCCCACACATTATCTTTTGGATACAGAGCCTGATGAGTGATGACAGAAGTCGCTGCATTTTCATAAAATTTACTAAGGATATAGTGGAAATGGTAACAAATTTAAACAAAACAAGAGATTGGAAAAGTCAGAAGTGTATAAATGTAAATATAATATAATGACTAAGAGAAATGTTATGTAATAGTAAATAAAGGTAATAAAGAAACATAATGTTAATAAAATTAGACGAAAATGTAAATACGACGAACTTGGACTGAAAGAAGAGTAAAGTAATATGGATGTATAGAAAGGAGACAGATGGAAAATGTATAATAGAAGAAGACATAAGTTAATGAAAAGAAAAGAGGATAAGATAAAACGAGAATACAATGAAAACGAACAAAAGATGAAGAACCTAAAGATAATTTAATAACAAACAATAAACGTTATGTTCACCTGTAGATATACTTTCTTCAGGACAAATTATCACATCGCTAGCTTTTACAGCAGCTTATTAGTTGGGAACTGCTGGATGTTGTGCTCAGCAAAGCTCCCTGTATAAAGAGATCTAGTTACTTAAAGTATGAACTTTCGATTTGCCTTCAGGTGCGAACGCTGACAGGTGAAGGTGGACACCTGCGGCGCGATGTGACCCTCGCTCAGCACCGTGACTTCGAGCTGCTGCCGGATGCTTTATGGCGTGCGATCGCGCTCTGGTACGGTGGACCCGACCCCTTACCGCGGCAGGTACGTTAACATCCAAAATCTATTTATTGGTAAGAACTCTTTCAGATTTAGATAGTGGAATAGAAATTTAAAGTCCTTATTAATTATTAGTTGCCCGTTGAATTCGGAACCAAAGGTTTCATCTCAAAAAAGTTTAACATAAGAATAATCATGTCATAAACAGAGGCGTTTGTTAATTAAGTTGGCATAACGACATTCCATTCTACACGGACGCACTCCAAGAAAGGAAAATATTAGTAGGACATGCATATTGCTAAAGGATAGTATTAGAACGATATGAAATCAAAAGTGCGCTGGGGCAAACGTAGCACGGGATGCTTCTTGACCAGATAGAGCAAAGATCTGGCTAAGTGACGTTTCTCGAGGAAGGCCTATGTTCTTTAGTGGACTGCCGCAGGCAGTTGATGATGAAGATGATGAAATCAAATATCCTATATATTTTATTTAATTTAGCAATCATTTGTACTACTAAAATTAATATATTACAGAGAAATGTTAGTCAGTGGACATTATGTCGTATAATTTTAGGTTATAAGACCTCCAAATTCAGATGTCGAGATGGAGCTTTACCCTCTGCAATTGAAGATTCTGCGCCATGTTCCCAGCACACCGCGTAAGTTCACAATATCAAGTCTTTTTTTCATGATAAAAGGGGATCAAAAATACTATGATATTATTGTATTGTGATAGTGATTGATTTAATATAATTACCGTGGTAGTAAGGCGTTAGGTATGAAATTAACTAGATCCGTCTGTAATTGTACATAACTCTTGTTTACAGCCGCACATAGCAGACAGATCTAGTTTTTATTTACCATGAACTGATTGGACCGGTTTTGTAACTTTTCTTTAAAAAAGTATCCTGTACACAGATAATAATAATTTATAACCAATATTCAAAATTAAGTCAGATTTGCTATAAATAAATAAATCATTATTTAAGTCGTAAGGTCCATATTAGGTTAGTAAAAGTTAATAACAGTATACAGTTTATTTATTAAGTTAGTTACAAAATTGTAAAACTTATTTTATATCAACAACACCCCTCACGACTTCCCTATAAGAGAAGTTTCCCCCAATAAGCTATAAGCTTTAATTTGTTCAATAATGTGAAAGTATCAATAGAAAGATGTTTAGAGAATGCATTATTCAATCAGCATTTGCATTATTATTCATGTGTTTTATAATTTACTGTGCTTGCGACAGGCCTGAGTGCGGTGGGTGCGAGTGCGGCGGGCGCAGGAGCTGCACTCTACAGCAGCGTGCCGGCCGCGCCAGCTCCGCCTGAGCGCCAGCTCGCTTACACCGCTGCCTTCTCCCGCCTCGCCACCGTCAAGCAGGTGCGTCACATGTTGCCCTGTCGCCTGACAGATCCGTGGCATCCCATTCATAACGGCTGATGGCTTTCACGGTAGGTTAAGTGGGTAGGGGCAGCCCAGGGCGAGTCCCACACACTGCTCCGGGCCCACCCAGGGTACCGGCGGAACGTCCGTAAAAGGATTCACCCGTGAGTTACCTTGAGCCATCGGGTGGAAGGGTTTTTAAAAAAGTACATGCTTGTGACTACTGGCCCAAACTATGACGTCAAGTTAATAAAAACTGAGAGAGAACTGATTTTATTTAGTAATACAATCTTCTTATATACTAATCTTATACAATGGCTCCTTATGGCTAGTTTATAAACAACATGTGATTAATGGATTTGTTATCGAGTGGTAACAAATTTATATTTTAGTTTATCAGTAAGTGTTTCCCTTGTTTTATGTTGACCTTCCTCTTATGACTATGTAACTAGAGAACTGCTTATATTTGGTAATATAAGCTTCTTATATCCTAATCTTATACAATGGGTCCTTATGGCTAGTTTATCAATAACATGTGGTTAATGGATCTTTTAGTCGAGTGTAACAGATTTATGTTTCAGTTAATCTGTAAATGTTTTCGTAGTTCATTGTTGGCATTTCTCTTTTGACAACATAACTCGCGTTAAAAAAAAAGGTGCGTCACATGTTTATCACGTACCTTTACAACTTTAATCAAATCCATGTTTACGAATTTTTACACTATTGCTTTCATAACATAATCTGAACAAATCATAAATAAATTATTTATGTTATAAAAATTATCTCGATCTAACCATGTATATGTTGTATTCATCATTATCAGACGATAAACACTCACTGCTGGAAATAGGCCTTCCCCAAAAATCTCCGCCTACCCAATCCCCACCAACCTTCATTGAGCCAGCGTGATCGTAGACGGCCCAAATCTCCACTATTGCGTAGACCTACGTCTAGTAGTGGACATGTATCAGCTGATGATGATGAAAGATTTCCGTTCGGTCCTGCGTTGTCTGCATCCAGCGGATTCCGTTCACCTTTGAGGTTACTTTTATGAATCCATACTTATATTAAGAATCCCTACTAATATTAATATATAAACTTTAAATGTGTATGTTATCAGGTGACCGAATTCCTGTGTCAAGCACTGGGGCTGGCACGCGAGGACGTGCGCCTCTGGTCGCTGGGTGCGGGATGTGGTGCTGGCGCCGGCAGCGGCGGCGCGGCAGCTGGAGGTGGTGCTCTTCTGCTTGATGATGAGCGGCCCACGCTGCACGAGCTACGTATGCACGAACGCGAGCGCGCGCGGCTGCTCCTCGAGCTGCGTAACCCGGATCTCACGTGGCCGGAAGAGATCGGCGCACTCAGGTATTGGATAATACACAAATAGTATTTTTAAATTAAATATTATTTATTCCTTTAAAAGTCATACAATTAACAATAACAGTTGCCCGAAGATTCTTTTGAACACACAAAAGGCTTGTGTTGAACGCACCGCTCTTCCACGGTTTATAATACATTTATATGTGCATGACTTCTTAAATCTGCTTGCGTGTATGTGTCGCATTGTTAGTGTCTATGAGTGCGTGTGAGTGCAATATATTTGTTTATCTCTAGTCCAATAAAGCTTCTGTCTCCTTACAACAAATAATGTTCATGGGATAGATATTTAACTGTGCGTTAAAGTAGTTATATAGGTGAGCAGCTCTCGCAGCAAATTGTCTAGATGCAAAAGTAGTTTTTAAGTAAGGAACCGGGGCTACTGTAACTTTTTTCTTTTACAGAGAACAGTACGGTTATATTTTAGATTTTTATGTATTTTCAATGTATAATTGCATGATAGATAGTACATCGGCCATAGAATACAGTTCTATTGTGTGAGATCTGTACGGCATAAAGTGCAAGTATTTATTGGCATAATTTATAAATTTATTTCGTGAAGCTATTATTCGTACTAACATATGTAACGTTTGTTTTAACATTGTGCTGTGCTTTTACAGCATGAGCGGCGGGCGCGGCGTGGAACGGCGAGAGACGTTATCCGCACCGGACGTGGCTGGTGCTACTGGCCTCCACAACTTAGGCAACACCTGTTTCATGAATGCAGCGCTGCAGTCCGTACGTAGGCACTATTATTATTATAATTCACGAAATCAATGATTAGTGCTCCTTACCAAAAGACGTGTAATTGGATCACCAAAGCGTCCATCGTTGTGTGAACTTATCTATTTTCCCGTTTCCCACAATGATTTTTTTCACTATAATTTATTTATATTATGACATGGAGACTTTTAAAACTTTGAACTGTCTATATTTATAATACAATATATTAAAAAATAATTGGGCGTATAAGTAAGTTACTAAAAGTTTTAAGTTTCTAATATATGTTGCCCGTTATTTAACATGAAATTTCCTAATCAGATTCTAAAGCATTAGTGTTTTAATTGCATTAAGCTGTATCAAAAACTTTCTATCATCTATACACAGATAATCTAGCAACTTTTGGAGGGTTTAAGCTCTAGCCTAGCCTTAGATCTAGCGTCTAGAGGTTTTTTCTTATCTTAATTTACGTTCCTTTTCCTGTTGGGGGTTAGGACATACGTCTCTAATTCCAGTTCTGTCATTCATTCTGTTTTGTTTACTTCTCTTCAGTCTCTAGAGGTTTAACGTGTCTACAGAAGTCCCCCGCGAGGCAAGACTCATTGTTAGTATATTCTCAGGTGTGGAATACAGGACCGTTGACCCGCTACTTCAACTCAGGCATGCACCTGTACGAGGTGAACTCTACCAACCCGCTCGGCACCAAAGGCGCGTTAGCTCTGCGCTACGGAGAACTCTGCAAGGAGGTACGCTCACACTTTGCGCACATACAAACATACTTTTTTTTTTTACGCGGAGGAATCCTTTTACGGACGTTCCACCGGTGCCCTGGGTGGGCCCGGAGGGGTGTGTGGGACTCGGCCTGGGCGGCCCCTACCCACTACACCTACCGCGAAAGCCATCAGCCGTTATGAATGGGATGCCCCGGAACTGTCAGCGACTGGGCACTCCAACGACCGGCCCGTCCTGGCAGAGACCGGACTTCTCCCTCGAACGACGAGGGCAGCAGGAGGAGGCGTTGATACCGCTTTGTGCGCACCCCGACTCGCCGCCTGCACATACAAACATACTGCTTTTTTTATACTAGACTAAAAAGTACACATTAAAATTAATAGCGTTAGTATAGTATAATAAAACTATTTGTTGATTACTTTAAAAGATAGTTTCAAAGCATCTGCTACTAGAATTCAGATGGAGAGACATCTCTATGTATTATTAAAGAATAAGTATTTAGTGCACGCGTATTGTTTATTGAAGTTGCGTTGTGATGTTCAGGTGTGGTCAAGCAGCGCGCGGTCGGTGGCGCCGCTGCGCGTGCGCTGGTGCGTGTCGCGACATGCGCGCGGTCTCGCCGGCGGTGGGCAACATGACGCTCAGGAACTGCTTGCGTGGCTACTAGATGCGCTGCACGAGGACCTCAACCGAGCGGCCCCACGCCGCGCCACTCCGCACGCTGACTCCGCGGCACGCCCGGACCAAGTGCGTCCTGTTTTACACAAGTCTTACGACAAAAGTATCTGCATACATAGACATATCTGAAAAAGTAGAGAGCATTGAGCTTAATTAATATATATATATATATATATCTGTACTTGATGTCAATGTACAACTGCAGCTTTTGCGATAGGTAGTAGCTGCGGAAGCGTGGGAGCAATTCACCGCGTCGAATGATTCCGTCATGACGGACCTGTTCTACGGACAGCTCAAGTCTAAAGTGCGCTGCGACACCTGCGGCCACGAGTCAGTGCGCTTCGATACCTTCAACATGCTCAGTCTACCTCTGCCCATGGAGTCCTACGTACGCTGCGAAGTCAGAGGTACCGCAACAGCTAGAACTGCCATCCATTTAGAACTGAATTAAGATGAATTTCATAACGGAATAGTAACGGTTTTGAAAACACCTATCCGGATGTAATTTTGATGTAACACTGATTGGAAGGCACCTAATAGTATAGTTTAACCAACGCCTTAATTTCAGTGATACTGTTGGATGGTTCCGTTCCCGTTAAATACGGGGTGAGAGTGAATTCAGAGGGCACTTACCTCGACCTGAAGAGGAAACTCTCCGAGCTGTGCGGTCTGCTGCCGGAATGGTAATTTTACAACTTGACTAATACTTTCTTGCAGTCGGTGGATGGCAACAATATTCAAGACAAATCAACACTAGTAGTAGGTCTCGCGTGCCAGATACCTCCAAAAATGAAACTTACTACGGGTGACGAAACTTAAAACTAGTCAAGGCAATGAGCGCAATGTGGTGTTATATTTATATAGTGACTGGCTCATCCCTGTTATATGGAAGCCTGTTTTTAAACCTATATACCACGAGGGATATTATTCTTATGTTTATTTGGTTGAATTCCAATTCTAAATATATTTTATATCTGCCTTTACGACGCGGCGCCTTTGGTTGTCTGCTATGTGTATTATAACAGTGTGCGTTGGTTTCCACAGCATGCTGCTGGCGGTGGTGAGCGGTGCGACGGTCTCGCGGCTGCTGCAGGATGGCGCCAAGCTGAGCCCATGCGGTGCCTCCGACCTGTTCGCGTACGAGATACCGCCACCAGAGACCGATGTTGCGCACGGTACAGGCCTCCCGCCCCTTCTCTCTTGCCTCCTATAATTTTTATTAATAAACTAAATTTATCATTATTATCACATGTCAGTGCTGGAAACAGTTTTTTCAAATTATTAATGTCTGCGGTCTTCTGTCTCTTAAGAATGTCATAAATATAACGATGATTAAATTCGTATTTTTACGTAATCGTATCAAAGTGAACGAGATCCATATAAGTACTAAAGTCACTGACATAATGCAAAGAATTGATGAACTTTAATAGTACTTAGTCATGATATAGTAGTCAAAGTACTGGGGACTAAAAGACCAGAAATTTTGTTGACTGCGGACTATGTTCAGAATATGTATTGCTAAAATGCGTTTTCTACGACGATGTGGTAAAAATGAAGAGCAACCGATGAATACGGGCAACGCAATGACCAATTGCCATAAGAGATCTTTGAGAAAGGTCTAGGCTGCGCGGTGAATTTGAATTAACACTATGCCCTCCGGCGACACCACAGTGGTGTCGTGCGCGAAATAGCGGCCAACGTCGGCAACCTAAACCAATATCTTTTGAATTCTGTTGATGTTTTGTTTAGGTAACAATAAGTTACACTCAACAAGTTTTTAATTTTTATAAGTACTTGTGCCCCTTCATTATGGCAACACCAACTAGTCCGAAACGAATAAAAGAAAACGAAGAAACTGCCATGTATGTTCTAAAAACAAAAAAAAGTAGTCCAACAAATTTTATATGCAAGTCTTGTGGAGTTACGTTACCATCTTGGGGACTGCTTTGCTGTATACCATATGAAAGAGAAATACTAAGGTTATAAAGAAAATGCAAATAAACAAATATATAAAACAAACAAATTTTGTATTTGTTTATGTATGTATGTCTTCGAAATTTCATAAAAGTAGGGGAACAAGGTTGAGAACTAACGATGAGATTAGCAAAAACGGCCGGCGACAAGTCAAGTGAGCGAGATTCATTTTTTTTTCATTTTTCGGATGATGTCTATGCTTTCGGCCAGTATTATGGCCGCGAAAGCTTCATCGGACCCTGAGCTCCCTGAAAAAAAAAATATATATATATAAATTATATAATATAAGGAAGAGGAGAGAGACGAGGGAAGAGGATTTGGGGAAGGAGGAAGATGTGGGATCGGGATTAGTGCTGCCGGCGCCAAGCGAATATTTACAAGACGCGCGGACGGCGAAGTGTTAAGCAATGGTGAAGATGTAGAGAAGAATCATCGAATAATCATAGAATAATCTCTGTCGACAGAATGGAACAGTGCGGATGCTTGGTGCAACGGAGAAGCGGAAGGAGCGCGCGGCGGCGGTGCGAACGGTGGGGAGGCGAGTGGCGGCGGCGCGGGCTCGGTGAGTGTGCGCGCCGCCTCGCTCTGCATGCCCGCGCTCTTCTGCTTCAAGGTTAGCGCACGCGCACGCGCACGCACCCATACACGCACACGCACAAATTCACAGACATACCGATGCGCGCGCGCATCCCGCGCAACAATAAATTTAAACGTCATTTGGTTCTGAACCTTTTTTTCTTTTCTTCACGCGGGGGAATGCCTCACCTGCCGACAACAGACACCGAGAGGTTAATGCGGTGCACATTCGCAAATCAAGCCTCTGGGGGCATAAAGAAATATTATTCAATATGTTGATGTCAATTTTACTTAAACAACAATCGTATTAGTATTAGCACAGAAGATCTTCTTTTTTTTTTACTCGGCCTGCGCGGCCCCTTCCCACTAAACCTACGCGAAACCTATCAGCCGTTATGAATGGGATGCCCCGGATCTGTCAGCGACAGGGCATTGGTTCTGATCCTGCGTTAATTAGATATTCAAAGGATTTAAGATTAAACTGATTATGCAATATCCCTCCAAACTTATAGTTAAATGTAATAAGATTTTTTTTGTTTATAAAATTTGCTGTAATGAATTCTGCCTTTTTTCTGCCGTATCTTGTTTTTATTAAAACATAATAAATTTCTGAATTTATGAACTGCTTTCAAAAAGGCCACTTTGAAGTAACACAAAACTTACTTCCAACACATCCTTATATTAGAATTATGACACTATGGAACTAATTGTGCGGTTAGTTTAATATAACTATATTTTGCGGAATTTATTGCGTTTATTTGGAACTATAGGAACTCCTTTGAGACCACGGATGCTGCAAAGCAGCTGAAACAAACTGATAATAAAATAGACGCTATGGAAACTCTAAAATTTAGATTAATAAATTTGTTATTGTCGGATTTGTTGGCAACACTTGCGAAAAGTATAAATAATTTAAACAAACTTTTTATAACCGATAATAGCGTTTAAAAATTTTGTTATATTTATAGATACGAGAAACGTTATCAGTATGAAAACATAATAGATCAGAAACCGTAGTTACGTCGCGAAATTTGTTTACTTGATCGCGTAATAATTGTATCGATAAAATCCTTTTCTTTTAAGTTACATCGGTATCGCGTGTATAGAGTTTATAAAATATCATCACTAACACGTCAGGGATCAGCTGACATTGATACATCATTTGTGTTAACAATTAATCTGTGTTTTAATATCTTCCATCTCGACCGAGAATATCTGCCTCAAGCATCGACCGCTGGGCGTTGATGAGGTAACCACAAACATCTTGATCATCTGCTCACAATGCCATCTGTTATTAATGATACAAATTTTTACCAACTTTCAAAACGAATAATCTCTATTTATTTATTTATTTCGACACACCAACAGCAATACATACAAAATATTCAAGCTTAAAATTAACAATTATAAGAATAGGAACCAGTTACAGTACAGCAATCTCTTAAAACACTATGACATGTTAAAGCAGTCCTATAAAAATTTGCAAAAATTTGTTAAATTTACATGTTAACAAAATGAAAGATACACACGAGATAAAAATTTTAAATGACATAACAAGAATTATCAATTTAATATTCTCTTATCAACTATAGACACAGAAACTTGGATACTAGTTTATTTTTGAGAGCAGGACACGTGACATAAGAAATGTCAATGCCGTCAATTAATGCAAATATTTGGTTATATTCACTAAAAATCTTGGATAAAGGGGAACATTTAAAGAGATTTGTTTTACTTGTGGGAATTTGAAAAATTTTAGTGATAAGATGCCAGGGACAGTGGAATGAGGAACGCTAAAGTTTACTTGAAGTAAGTGGTTACAATCCTATGCTTTCGGAAATTAGTTTATTTAGGTTATGATATTAGTTATTCTACGACGGTTGCTGAGCGATATTATTTTAAAATGTTTAAGACGTAGATCGTATCTCTATGCGAACCGTTAGATTTTTTTATATAATTTTAAATAAAATACACAGTACAAAATTTTTATAAGCCTGTACTACAGGCGTCTGTTACAATACTTCTTACAGACTTACAAATTTTAATATTAACGACTTTAACTATAGAAGAAAAGGGATATAAATGAAAGAAAAAAGTTTGAATATTATATTTTGAAGTCTATAGCTGAAATCCTTTGAGTAGGTATCGCTGCGACACCAACAGTGAGTACTGATATTAATACTCTGCGAAGAGCATTGTAGTTAGTGATAATTCTGTGCAATATAACAAATGTTAAGTAATGAAAAGGAAAAACTAAAAATATTAAATGTGTAATTAATTTGTTCAGTTTTCTGTTAACGTCACAATAAATAGATAAACCTGAAAAAGTATTGAAAAAGTGTAAGTCTTAGTAGACTTGCAACCTAATGCAATATGAATAGATTTTGTATGCCCTCTAGAGGGCGGTGTTCTAGCGGTTTCAATAGCACACAGATCATTTCTAAGTCATTTTGAACGGGCTTCTCATTAAGCATCAATTCGCATACTCATATATTTATCATACATCACGTAGACTGCTTTTTTTTTACCTTCGCACGAGATCTAGAAAGCTATGTAGTGGACATGGTCACGAACCTGCGGTTGACGTGCGGCCGTAGTAGTGTACGTCAGTGTATATACTTAGGACATACGCACACCTCTATATTCAATAGGATTTCTAACACCGTAGAGTACCTTTTTTTTTACAAATGCTTTGTTGCCTGTAAAATTTTTGATTCCCATTACAAAGTTGTGTGATCCCTTCATGCACTTTGATTTGTTTGTGTAAACATTTCATTGATTTGTCGTTTGTGCTAATTTGTAATGTTTATTCCCACGCTGTTTTTTTTTTGTAATTTTTTATCGCTTGATAATTTTATAGAACTTTGTTTTAATCTGTTTAAAAAGAAAGCTTTGTATAGTCTGTTTAACGTCTTTTTGGCGTGTTCTTATTATTTTCTACTGTGGCTTTCAGCGCTCGAGATCGGAAATTCTTATGTCCCAGAGCCCGCCGAATACTTTCTTCGAGAGCGAAGCTGGTGGCGGCGAGTGGCGCAGCCGCACTCTGCCCCGCGGTGGTGGTGGTGGTGGTGGTGCGAGCGGCGGGCGCGCCTCCCCTGCACCGAGCGCTCGCTCCCTGGAGCTGCCGCACGCCCGCACGCCGCACCCCCACCACAAGTTCCACTCTTCCCCCTCCGACATGTACAAGATGCAGGACATGGAAGAACCGCCCGTACAGTATTTAGTCGCTGTGCATAGGTACGGATGATTATAACAGCTATTTACTAGTTCGGAAACAAAATGTTATATTATTATTAACCGCTATTTAATCGCGTCACTTATCTAAACAATTAACTTCCTTAAAGCTAACCTACCTAAACGAAGACACTATTCATTAAAAATTACTGAAATTCTGTCATTTCGTTCAATATATTGTTATACTCTATTTCATTTTTGTTCTCATGTTTTTAGCTAATTCAATTATTAAACTGTATCGCCTAGTAAAAGATTGCAAACATTAGTGTTTGTTTCTCATGGACGTATTGAATTTATTGGAGCAGCGAGACTTTATATCTTGTTTAGCCTATAACCTTAGGTAGCACTATTGTTCTGTGTACGTAGCACGGTATGCTCACTGACCAGATGAAGCAATGATCTGCACAAGGCAGCTGGCAGCGACTGGATCCGTATAGCCGAAGATCGGGCTAAGTGCCGTTCTTTAGAAGAGACCTATGTCCAGCAGTGGACAGCTGTAGGATGTTGATGATTGTTTTGTGATGATATGCCAATTCCTTCGGTGAACATCCTGCTCGTCTCATAATGATTATAAGAAGTGTATATGTTCTGAAGGCTCCATGATTCATCACTCATTCTGAAATACACCACTTCGCCAATACTCCCACAGTCAGGGAAGAAATTGCGAAAGCCCGCATTACATAAAAAGGACGTCCATTAACACACCCGAACGAAAAAGACTGAAGAGAGCAAATATCCTGAAGCTAGATGAAAGATTTGGCTCCCGCTAAAAGATATAGACTTTGTCATTGGACAAAGATCTTTATCCTTGAACTTATATGCTTATATCATTAGTACTGATCGCAGATAAAACCACAAACAAAACAAATGGTATGTTGTTTGGTGTTCGCGCAGGAAGCAGTGCCGCGCGGACGCCTACTTCCTGCCGTGGCAGCGCGTGCGGCCGGCGCTGTTCGGCGCGCCGCTGGTGGTGGCGGTGCGCGCTGGCGAGCCCGGCCGCGAGCTGTACGCGCGCGTGTGGGCGCAGCTGGCGCGGCTGCTGTCGCCGCGACCGCCGCGCACCGCGCGCACCACGGACCTGCCCAACCACGCGGCCGACTGGTCAGTGTGCCATTCAAGTATTGAACACCGGTGACGGTAATCAAGCTCCAAGTACAAAAATGTGTGAGAATAAAAATATATAACCTAACCTAACCCATTCGAGACAGCGATTTCAATCAATTACTGATAAACTGAAATAGGAATCCATTATACTCTGATAACATTCATTAATCACATATAGTTTATAAACTATCCATAAGGATGTATAACTTTAGTATATAAGAAGCTTGTATTACTAAATAAAGTCAGTTCTCTCTCAGTTTTTATTAACTTAACATCATAGTTTGGTACATCATAAGCATGTAGTTTTTAAAAACCCTTCCACCCGATGGCTAAAGCTAACTATCGTCAAAAAATATTTTTATGTATGTACTTCCGATTCCAGTCAACCAATTGGAAGTTATCCAAAATATGTATACCTGTATATATAACAAAATTGACAGTGAGAGAAACGGCGTTACATAGAGACACTGCGTTTATTTATTCACATTTGTTAATGTTTAAAAGTCAATTCTCTAGATAATGCACAAGCAGGTGTATATATGGATGTAATGTTGTATCGCAGCGACGACAGCCTCGGGTACGAGTTCCCGTTCACGCTGCGCGCGGTGTGCGCGTCGGGCGCGTGGTGCGCGCTGTGCGCGTGGCCGGCGCTCTGCCGCGGCTGCGCGCTGCCCAGCGACGACAAGCCCTTACTGCGCGCGCATCGCGACCACCTCTACGGTACATCACCTGCGTACACTGCTCGTATTTATATAGCCTTAATCTTTAATCCAATCTGACTCACATACAAATATCAACTATCCAAATTTACAAATGTGATGTTTTCTTCCTTCTTATTTATTTACACTTTATTTATATAAAAACAACAAAAGGAAAAACATGTACAACAGAGACAGCAGTAAACAAAAAGGGCGGACATAATACCACAAAGCATTCTCTTCCAGTCAACCTTTCATAATGTGAAGAGAAGAAAAGAAAAAACTTCTAAGTCTTATCCCCTCATGACTGAAGGTCATGGTCACCATGTAGTGAACCACACGACTTTGTCAGTTATAATGTAGTGGTGTTGGCATTGCCTTCACCATTCCACATAGCAGTCCGATGGATGGTCATCATATATATATATATGTTGTTTTAAAAACTGTAAAATGAACATAAACATCGATAACATGTTTGATTTGTATTTAATAGCAAAATGATCTCGCAAAATTTTTAATTTCATTAGAAATACTAAAAGCTAGCAGTAATGGCTTCCCAAAAAAAAGCACTATTCCTTTGACGTAAATAACACAGGACCTTCATAGTTCAATTGTTGTTTCTTATTCTAATTATTTGTTTATTGTTCTATTTTATATACATAAGGCATACTTTGTATTTGAATTATCATTATCATGAGCCGATAAACCTTTATCCAATAGTAAACACTTGGATAAAGATCTCTCCTCCAAAAATCTCCATCCTTCACCTGATCGTTGGTCCACCTAGTGGGGGGCCTTCCAGCACTACGTTTACCGGTACGCAGCCGCTACTGTGGGATCGGCCGTCAGTTCTTCGATGTGCCCGGCCCATTACCACCTAAATCTAGCATTCTATAACACATTATTATTAAGTGTTTTAATACATTTTTTTATGCACAGAGTCGGAGCAACATGACGGCTGCAGTAGCACGGACGCGGAGGGCGCGCAGGCCCCGGCGCAGAGAGCAGCCGGCGCGCGGCTCGCTGCTGACATTGGGGTACGTTACCTCCACTCACTGAGTTAAGAGCGAATGCAGGTAGAACAAAAAATTATGCGTTAAGTTCGCGACCCTGAGACACGAGAAATAAAATAAATAAAAACCGTTTATTTGTCTAAAAGAACTTAGACTATGTACATTATTTAAATTAAAATGTAACTGGGCAAGAGGTGGGTAGACAAAAAGGTCCGGGGCTCAGAATAATGGCTTGGTGGCAAATTCTTCTATTCAGCCCTGGCATGAAATAGTTGCGTATGCGTCAGGATTTGTTATTATATATACCATTTTTTCTTCATCCACTGCTAGACATGACCTCTCTTAATAGTACGGGTATTTGGGGCATCTACAACGCTGGCCCAATGCGGATTGGCCAGGACCTCGTTTGTTGATTAGCAGGATCCCTCACGAACAGATGAGCTCGACTCGGCTCCTGCGAGTCATTTTATAGAGCCCCTTACACCCATATATGCCACTCTATAGGGTTTACTGGTGATGTGTCTATTTCTGAAAACAGCCAATGTAGGTACACTGACTAATGTATCTCATGTTGTCTGTCGTCTATGTGTCCAGTCCACCTTCTCACGGGCAAGTATATCACTTCTTAACAACAGTGTTGTAACCGTGCTGCTCGCTTCGCTAGCTTTGTTATATATCAACAATATAATTCATAGATTCCCGTATTCGGCTTGTTGTATAAAGTTATATACGGTGTTGCCAGGGCGAGTGCGTCGCCGGAGAGGTATCGCATCTGGAGATGGGCGCGTTGCGAGCTGCGCGCCGGCGCGGTCTCATGCTGGCCATCGACTGGGAGCCCACAGCGCTTCACCTTCGCTACCAGGCCTCGCGCGAGCGGGTCAGTCCACTAGCAGTCATATATACATTATGATCATAACTTACATATACTCAAATCGTTCAATACAAAAGTAACGTAGCTTTTATTCTGAACGTATAAAACTTTCATCTCATCTACAACTACGAACTGTAACAAATGTTGTTCTTTCAATTGTTTCATAATTATATATATATTTTAAGTAGTATATATGATTAAATTTTGCATCCCTGTCTACTCATGGAGGAAATGCCTTCACTGTTGCAAAGACAAGTTATGTTGGAGTTGCACCGACTAATCCCTCCAGGATATTCCTCCGTCGTCGCTTTAAAGAAGGGGCTCGAAAACGATGCCCGGAGAAATCTACCACGAGTAGTGTGTTGTGTTGGTTACAGGCTTGCGTGGAGCACCCGTCGGTAGCGGAATGCGGCGCCGCTGGTGCGCGGCCCGTCGACCTGGGCAGCTGTCTCGCCGCGTTCACGTCGGAGGAGCGACTCGAGCAGCGCTATCATTGCGACGGCTGCCGGAGTTCACAACCCGCGACTAAGAAGCTGCAGATCTGGCGCGCGCCCCCCATACTCGTACGTATACCCTCCACTCGCCCATCACGATCACAACACTCTCCATCCAGATCGAGTGGTATATTTGTACAAATGCATTGATATTTTATTTAATTTTTGTACACAACTTTTAGAATATGAAGATAACAAATAAATAACTAAAAAAAAATTCATTCCACAGATCATCCACTTGAAACGTTTTCAATACGTGAACAGCAAATGGATCAAATCGCAGAAGGTCGTCAATTTTCCCTTTGAGTATTTCGATCCGACGCCGTATCTCGCATCAGTGCCGCAGGAGACCATCCTCAGGCACCGGGAATTAAACGGAGCTCGTGCTCGTCGTTCTCGCGCACAGCGCAGCGCGCGCATATCCGAGTCCGAGAGCGAGGGCTCCGACAGCGAACGCTCCGACGACGAGACGTCGTACGACATCCGGCAGAGAGATGCTTCGGAAAGGAGGCGCGAGTCCACCGCCGAGGTCAGGGGCAGGGCGAGATTGGAGTCCACCAGCCTAACGGCAACTCCTATCACCGATGACAACTTAGTAGACTACCATCAGCACCACTTGGAGGAGGGACAGGATCCGTTCGATTTGAAGTACAAGCTGTACGCCGTTGTGGTGAGGACGCTCATTCATTATAAGATTATTCAATATATGGACCGTTTATTTTGAAAGTGGTGTAAGTCCATTCCTCCGCACCAGCCCACACGACCATCCAATTGGCGAGGGTATTTCACTACTACCCGCTGATGGGAGGAGAGGATAATAAAAATATGGTAGCTACTACCGCCACATAGGGATGCGTAGCTATACCGAACAACACTATTCCATTAAAATAAATTTATCGAACTTATTAATGTATACGGTCTGCGTTTTTATTTTCAGTCTCACACTGGCCAGCTGCACGGTGGTCACTACGTGGCGTACGCTCACAACCCGTCCGGCGCGTGGCTCTGCTACAACGACAGCTCGTGCCGCGAGGTGAGCGCGCGCGCCGTAGAGCCCGCCGCCGCCTACCTGCTGTTCTACGAGCGGCGCGGGCTACGCTACGAGGGCTACCTGCCGGACGTGCGCGCGCGCACCCCGCCCGCACCCTCCGCCGCAGCCACCGCCCTGCTGCCGCCAGACGACGCGGACCTGCGCAACGTCTGCACTATAGCGTAGGCCTTAACCTCAACCACCACCATCCGAAATACATAGGGGTCGCTGCACCGCCACGTGCTCATCTGAACTGCAAACTGATCGGTGCAATATTCTAATCAACGGATCAGTAATCCTGTTCTGTGTGATATCCTAATCGACGGATCAGTAATTCTATTCGGTGTGTGATATCCTACTCGACGGATCAGTAATTCTATTCTGTGTGTGATATCCCACTCGACGGATCAGTAATTCTATTCAGTGTGTGATATCCTACTCAACGGATCAGTAATTCTATTCGGTGTGTGATATCCCACTCGACGGATCAGTAATTCTATTCGGTGTGTGATATCCCAC